>NJEV01000590.1:0-15390 GCA_002591385.1 Cordyceps sp. RAO-2017
AGACGACTGAGGGCGCGTGCGGCCGCGCCCGCGGCCGCGCGAGGAAGACGGCCACTCTCCAGACGGCGTAGACGGGGTGCTCCTCGGCGGATTCGTCCGCCCCTCGGTCGACGACGGTGTAGCTGTCGCCCGCGTCCGGCACGTGCGAGCTGAAGATCGTCTCCTCCGCGGGCGACGAGTCTCGGCCGGGCACGCTGCTGTTGACGATGCGTGCCTCCAGCGAGAGGGATAGCCTGCGCAGCTGGGCCTGCAGCTCCTTCTCTCCCAGCCGAGGAGTCTTGAGGACCAGCAGGACATCGACGGTCTCGTCTGATAGATCGTTTGTCAGCCGGCCCGAGAAAAAAGGGGGGAGGGCCAGTCAAGGGCATGGCGTACCAAAGAAGAGCGTCTCTCGCTGCGGTATCGAAGCGAGCCAGGAGCTGGCAGTATCGGCGTGCTCAAACGCCTTGTCCAGGTCCAGATCCGTCTCGGCGGGGACGAGATAGGTCAAGAACGAGGCGTCGACGAAGCTCGAGCTCGGGTCTGGGGTCGGGTTGAGGCCGGTGAGGTCCTCGGTCGTGACGGCGTCGCGGTCAGCCATGATGGCAGCGGGGCATCAGCCATTCGCCGTGGATTCGCGGCTGCTCGGGCGAGGCTTGCCCGTCGCTGTCTCTGTGCCCATCGACAATGGCCCTGTCGGAATCCAAGAGCTGCCAACCGCATGGCCCTGGGCCAGGGCCGCGTAGGAACAGATCGTCGGTCCGCTGTGGTGCGCTTGGCCAGCAACCTACCCTGTAGTCCGCTCGATAAGCGATAAGGCTAGCCACCTGCGAGTTACCTATCAGGTACACCTTTGGCAGCCTGCCCGGCAGGCGGCAGCTGAGTACTTGCCAGCTGTTGGCGGGCGACCCTTTTTTTTTTTTCTGCGTCGGCCTTGTTTATGCCTTCGCCTAACGCAGCCTCGGCCGCCATCTCTTCGTTCCTCCTCACGTTCATCTCAACGCAGCCTCGCCATATCTGCGTTCTGCCTCTCGCTTTTTACTATCACGCTTTTCGCCTGTAGCTTTATCCCTCTCCGCTTTGCAAGCATTTCAATCATTCCACGAGACTGGCATCGCAAGCTTCCCGAAACGCCTCGCACGCGTCACGATGACCGGCTTCGCAGGCCCCGTTCACGGCGGGCCGCCAGCCTCTGCCTGGCAGGAACACCACACGCCTGATGGCCGAGCATACTTCTACAACTCCATCACCAAGGTGACCCAGTGGACCAAGCCGGAGGACATGATGAGCCCGGCAGAGGTAACCAACCCCCCCCCCTCTCCCTCCCTGCCACCCTCCTTCGTGAGAGCTACTGCTGACTCCTCTCTTCCCTCTCGTCCAGCGCGCCCTATCGAACCAGCCGTGGAAGGAGTACACCGCCGAGGGTGGCAGAAAGTATTGGTACAACACGGAGACGAAGCAGAGCTCGTGGGAGATGCCCGACGTTTTCAAGAACGCCCTGGGAGCCAGCGAGAATCGGATGTCCTTGGCCGCGCCCGCGGCCCACGGCCCAGGCCACGGCGGCCGCCAGGGCTATCGCGACCACGGGCGTGGCTCGCGTGACTCGCGTGACTTGCGTGACTCGCTTCCGGATCATCGCCAGCTGTCGCGATCCTTTGTGCCCGCTGCCGACACTGTCCCCGAGTACGCAACCAAGGAGGAGGCCGAGGCCGCCTTCACCAAGGTGCTCCGCCGCTTCGGAGTCCAGCCCGACTGGAGCTGGGAGCAGGCCGTCACGACCTGCGCCAAGGACCCCCAGTTTCGTGCGATCAAGGCCCCGAAGGCCAGGAAGGAAGCCTTCGCCAAGTACTGCCAGGACATGGTCCAGCAGGAGCAAGAGCGAGCACAGGAGCGCTTTGCAAAGCTGCGCATCGACTTCGAGACCATGTTCAAGCGACACCCCGAAATCACCCACATCACTCGTTGGAAGACGGCGCGCCCCATGATCGAGGGCGAGACGCATTTTCGCTCCACCGACAACGAGCAGGAGCGTCGCCAGCTGTTTGACGAGTACATCACCCAGCTTAAGAAGACGCACAAGGAGCAGCAGATCGCCCAGCGAAAGGCGGCCTTGGAGGGGCTCAGAGAGCTGCTGCCCAAGCTCGACATCACGGCCTACACGCGTTGGGCCGAAGGTCGGGAAATCATCTCGGCTGCCACGCAGAGAGATGCCAAGTATCAGATTCTCACCATGAGCGAGATCCTGGCTAGGTTCCAGGACCACATCAAGTCTCTCGAGCGCGCCCTTAACGAGAAGCGACAGCGAGATAAGAAGATGAAGTTCCGCCGGGAGCGCCAGAACAGAGATGCCTTCAAGGGCCTGTTGGCCGACCTGCGCCGAGATGGTCACATCAAGGCCGGCTCTAAATGGAGCCAGATCTGCCATCTCGTCGGGGACGACGAGCGATACCTGAACATGCTGGGCCAGGACGGTCCCACGCCCCCGTTGCTGTTCTGGGACATGGTCGAGGACGAGGAGCGTGCCCTTCGCGGCCCCCGCAACGACGTGCTCGATGTCCTCGAAGTGAGCGATTCATCCTCGTCCCCCTCTTTCCACTACTAGTATACCCCTTTCTAACATTCGGGCCTTGAAGGACAAACGTTTTGACCTCACACCCGCCACTGCCCTGGAAGAGTTCATGTCTATTATGAGAGAGGATCGTAGAACGGCCAACACTGATCCGGCCACCTTGCAGCTCATATTCGAACGAGTGAGCACCCACTCAGTCTTTACCGTTTTGTTCCCTTGTTTCCTTGTTTCGTTGTTTCCTTCATTCCCTTTCATTTCGCTTCGGTTTGGTGTTCCCGCCTTTTTCCAGCATTTCTGACGACGGCCGTTAGCTCCGTGAGAAGCGAGCCGCCAAACGAGAAGACGAACGGCATATGGACCGCAATCAGCGGCACGCACTCGACAACCTTCGTTCGCAATTGAAACGCCTCGAACCCCCGATTGCACTGGGCGACACCTACGAGACTGTGCGACCCCGAATTGCAAAGACGGCGGAGTTCCAGGCTGTGGGTTCGGAGGATTCCGCCCGACACGCCTTCGACAGGCACATGCGCCGTCTTAGGGAGAGGGTGGAAGAGGATTCGGAACGAAATCATCGTCGCAACAGCCGCGTCTCGAGCGAGCGGGATGTGCCTCGTCGTAACAGGGAGCGCTCGAGGGGCGACAGGTCCCATCGTGGCGGGCGCTCCTCGCGACGCAGCCGCAGCCCGGAGCCGGATCCTTACGAGGCCGACAGGCGACGAGCTGTCGCAGAGCGAGAGCGAAACCACCGCAAGTCAGCCATGGCGGAGAACGTGCTGGCGCCGGGGGACCGAGCGCGTCTCAGCCCGCCCCCGCGTCGCGAGCGCGACCGCGACCACCGGGAACGAGACCGGGAACGAGACCGAGAACGAGACCGAGAACGAGACCGAGAGCGTGACCACGATCGCTATGGCCGCTCCCGCCGAAGCGAGGATGGGCATTTCGCCCGGGAGCGTAGGGAGAGGGAAGACGATCGCGAGCGGTCTTTCCGCCGTCCGGTCGACAACCGCTCGGTCGACGAACTGAACTACGGGGACGAGAGGCCTGCGGGGTCGTCAGCCTCGCGACGTCGTCGACCCGACGATGAGGAAGGCTCGTCGCGGAGAGATACACGAGATTCAAAGGCACAATTTCCCCGCCACGAACCCCCCCGATTAACCCAGTTTCCGTTCCGCTGACCCCCCTGGCCGCAGAGAATCAAAATCAACTCGTCGCGAGAGCGGACGCCACCGCGCGAGCCTCGCCCGAGGAACAAGTCCCCCCCGCCGCCGCCGCCGCCCAAGGAAGCGCGAGACGTCCGGAGCGGAAGCGAGGAGGGCGAGATCGAGGAGTGAGCTCCCCCCACCAAGGAGCAACGGCAACTTGCGTTCTGCATATTGGCATGGAGGAGTTTTTTCGGATCAGAAAGGGGGGGAGGCATCGCGTGGCTTTTCGGCGAGGACCAGTGTCTCTCGACTGCGCCGCCTCGGCAGACCGGACGTGGCTCGGCGCCTGGGGGCGGCAGCGCGTGGCCCTGTGTGTGTCTGGAGGAGCAAGGCAGCGTCGTCGATGTAGGACTCGGGCCCAACGTGGTCACCAAAACGGGGGCTGAAAGAAAACCACGAAAAGAAGAAAAAAAAAACACACACACACATAGGGTCGCGGAGACCCCGAGCTGAGTCTGAACCACAGTTCATCACATAGATGCATCCATAGTCAATAATTTTCTGACAACAAAAAAGACGATCAGGCCATGTCACGACTTTGGGCGATGGACTACGGGCATTTCTTCTTCCGCCTTGCTGTTCTTTCGACAATCCGTGAATGCCATGGAGTGAAAGGGTGCTTCCCGCGAGGATAGGAAGCCGACGGCAGCCATCCTTCTTGATCCGTCGTCCCTCAATCTGCGAGGCCTGCGG
The DNA here is from genome assembly GCA_002591385.1 of Cordyceps sp. RAO-2017. NCBI lineage: Eukaryota > Fungi > Ascomycota > Sordariomycetes > Hypocreales > Cordycipitaceae > Cordyceps > Cordyceps sp. RAO-2017. The sequence goes on from NJEV01000590.1 coordinate 4,447, forward strand.
CGGCTCGCGGCGCAGGGCGGAGCGCAGTGGCCGTTCCGGATGACAGGGCCGTCGTCCGCACCGAGCCACGGGTGCCTCCAACGGCGCCCAGCCTCTCCTTCGGCCGGTCGCCTCCCGCCCACAAGCCGTCGCCTCGCAGGACCAGACAACAGGGGATAGGCTGCCGTCGCCGTCATCACTCGTCCGGATCGTCATCCTCGCCGGCGCCGCCCTCCTGCGATGCCAGGTCTAGGCACCGCCTGCAGCCGCGCTTCGGGCGCGAAGCTTGCTTCTTGTTCCCCGGGCAGGCATTACACTGGCCCTGGGCGCTGTGCTTCTCCTTCTTGCCCTTCTCAAGAGCTCTTATCGGGCGTCTCCTCCAGGAAGAACTGCGAAAGCGTCAGCCGGGCCGCCGCGGGCAGCGTAAGAAGCATCAAAGAGGCGGTACTTACGAAGTTGCCATTCAACTTCTGTTCCTGGTCAAGCTGAGACCCCAGCTTGTTGATACGCGGGCGGTAGTTGGTGGGGTCGCGGCGGAAGGTCACGTCCAGGTTCTTCAGGAAGGTGTTGCAGCCGGTCAAGAGCGACTCGGGCCTGTTTGCGTGGGCATCGATGCCGGGCTCGCCGTCGAAGACGATGACTCGGTCGGCCAGGTAGGTTGCCATGATGAAGTCGTGCTCGACGACGAAGGCCGTCTTCTTGGAATGCATGATGAAGCGCTTGATGACGCGCGAGGCAATGATGCGCTGCTCCGAGTCGAGATAGGCCGACGGCTCGTCGATGAGGTAGATGTCGGCGGGCATGCCGAGGGAGAGGACGATGGCGACGCGCTGGAGTTCACCGCCGGACAGGTTCTTGACCTCCTGGTCGATGAAGTCATCGAGCTTGAGCGGCTTCACGACGTCCGTCTGGAATTGCGGGTTCAAAAAGGCCTGCTTGATCTTCTTGAAGAACAGCTGGCGGACGGTGCCTTCGAACTTGGGCGTGATGGTCTGCGGCTTCATGCTGATCCTCATCTCGGGGACGCCGGCCTTGCTGTCAGGCTTCAGGGCACCGGCCAGGAGGCGGCAGAAAGTCGTCTTGCCGGTTCCGTTCTCTCCCATCATGACGATGATCTCCGAGTCGGTGAACTCGCCGGCGTCGATGCGGAGCTGAAAGCTACCAAGCTTTTTCTCCATCGCGGGGTAGTTGAAGGCGCGAGACTTGTCAATGGCAAAGTCGTCCGTGCCCTCGGCGATGCGGAAGGTCAGGGATTCGTCGCGGAAACGCAGATTCTCGGTCGGGATGTGCCCGTCGAGGAAGATGTTGATGCCTTCTCGCACAGAGTGCGGCAGAGTGACGACGCCGTAGACGGCCGGCTGGCCGTAAAGAACGCAGATGTAGTCGGAGAGGTAGTCCAAGACGGACAAGTCGTGCTCGACGACAATAACATAGTCATCGTCGCGCAGCAGGGAGCGGATGATTTGCGCGGCACTCAGCCTCTGTTTGACGTCGAGGTAGGACGAAGGCTCGTCGAACATGTAGACGTCGGCCTTCTGGACACAAACGGTGCCAATGGCAAATCGCTGAAGCTCTCCGCCCGACAGCAAGGTGATGTCGCGATCCATGATGTGGTTGAGCTCCAAGATGTCGGCAACCTCCTTGGCATTTCCGAGCGAGGCCCGGCTGTCGATGAGGGCGCGGACGCTTTTTTCGGGGCCACGGACGGCCTTTGGGATCTGATCGACATACTGCGGCTTGACGACAGCCTTGAGGTCGTCCTCAAGGAGTTTGGTGAAGTAATCTATAACGAGAGCGTCAGAACGTGGGCGGAGGGGGACGGATTGGCGGAGTCTGGGGACCGACTTTGGAGTTCAGAGCCGCGGAAGTGCTTAATGACATCCTCCCAGTCCGGAGGGTTGTCATGGCGGCCCAGATTGGGCTTGAGCTTGCCGCTGAGAACCTTGAGAGCAGTGCTCTTGCCGATACCGTTGGTTCCGACAAGACCGAGGACCTGGCCCGGGCGGGGCATGGGCAAGCGGTGCAGCTTGAAGCTATTGGGGCCATATCGATGCGTCACCTGGTTCTCGAGGTTGGTCGGCAGGTTGATGATGGTGATGGCATCAAACGGGCATTTCTTGACGCAGATACCGCAGCCGATGCACAGCGACTCGGAGATGAAGGCGATGCGGGATTCGGGGGCGACCTCGATGCAGAGCTTGCCGCTGCGGACGACGGGGCATGATTTCTTGCACTCCTGGCGGCATTTTCGAGGGCGACACTGCGGGCCGAGGGGGTCAGCCACGGTCGGATGAGGGGCTTGGTGGGGTCTGGGACTCACTTTGTCGCTGTTGACGATGGCAATTCTGCGGACGCTCTGGTTAGCAAGAGCGGATCTCACAGGCGGGCGTCGGCCGTGAGGCGCACCGGGTGAGCTTGTCTGTCATGGTGACGGCGTCGGGCAGAGCCTAAGAAGACAGTTGGGCGCAATCGACGGAGCACGAAGCGAGGGGCGAGCACCACTCGCATGCGACGGAATCGGGGCACGCGGTGCGCTCGGAAGGGGGCGGCGAGGAGCTTCGGGGGTGGACAAGGAGGCGGAAGAAGAGGAGGAGGAAGAGGGGGAGAGAGGAGGCGTCGGCGGCGGCGGGAGAGGAGCGAAGCTGGCGGGGAGGGGAAGAGAGGGCAAGAAAAGAAAAGAGAAAAGGTTTGTGGTGGTATCGAGCCGCAGATGTGTGGTCATCAATTTTTCTCGCATTATGAATCGTCGGTTTGGCGGGGCAGGGCATCGCCGGCGGGGGATCGGCATCGCGGCGTTAGGGCACACCGCGCGGGACAGGTAGCGGATGCGATGAGTTTCTGGGGCTGGATACTTTTGCCCTCCCTAGCCCGCTAACGAGCTGTAGCTGAATGAAGCCAGGCCTACCAAAGACAGCCTAGTATAGGTACTCAAGTAACTGCATGGGTGGGTGGCCTTACCGACAGAGGCACCGGCAGCGAGGTACTGAAGTGCCCAGGTAGGTCTCTGGATCACCAACTTTTCGGCTTCCCTCCCAATGCCATGGCCCGAGGCCGAGACTCTGCTCGAGGTGGCATTTGTGGTGCGCGTGAACTGTGACGAGGGCGATCTCCGGCTGGGCTCGTCACAAAATTTTGGAGGCTTGTCGGCTGTTTTATCGTGCCTCGTCAGTAGCAGTAGGCACTTGGTCGAGCATCGGGGAGCAGACCAATGCAAAGAAAGTACCAGCTAAAGTACATGACGCCCTGTGGAAGGGCTCACATTCTACGCAGGACAAAAATAACCGAGTCGACGAGCAGCCGGAGAGGCTGGTTGGGAGCTGGGCCTCTCTGCCGTGCAGCTTGGGGATCAACTCCGCTGCTCGTCTTGAGACTTTGGACGACCTGCCACCCACGATTCTTCAACTCCGAGGTACTCAAGTACATCTTTCCTGTATCTGCGCCGCGTCTTGAAGTTGTAGAGGCGGGCCATCCTTGCTCCTAGTTTTCGCTTGTGCAACGGTCCGTCACTGCCCGGCAACTTGGCAAGTGACGAGAACATCAAGGGCAAAGCCCCAGGTGACCGACTAACTCAAGGAGGACAGCCCTCTCGGCTCTCTCTGCTGCCCGAGTCCGACGGGCAAACAAACTGGATGGAGCGGAAGGGAGGCCCGAATAAGAGTTGCACAGTTGCAAGGAGCAAGTCATTCATCCTTGGGAGCGAGGGCGGCGAATTCCCTACCTATTGTTCGTGGCAGCTCCTATTCAACGCGGGCCCGGAATAGCAGAGCTGTAATTCATACAGAACAGCATCGTCACGTGAGCCTGCGGCTGGACAAGGTGAGGGACGGTACAGTACTGCGACCTGCTGATTGCCGCAAAGCTGGAGGTACCCGCGCGTACCTCGCTTCTCGCTGCCACTGTTTGTGTCTCCATGTGCCAGGTATCCGCCCAACCGTGGCCGTGCCCAGCCCCCGCAGTCAGAGCGCTGCTGCGGGGCCGCCCCTCTGCTAGTGCGATACCTTATGCCGCTGCAGGCCACTAGCCTTACTAGGCAAACAGCCAAAGCCGGTACCTCCCAGTACAGCCGCCCGCGGCCGAGCCCCCGGAACCTTCGCCCGACCTCAGCCTCCAATTCTTTCCTACCTACCTTTCTCTCCACCAGTCCTTTTTTGTGACCATTCCCGCTCTGTCCCTTCACCACCATCAACCCTCAACCGCCGCTCGCAACGCCGCGTCGACCTCGTGCCCTCGGAACCTCGTCCGAGAGCCTTTCAGATGCTTTCTGCTGCCTGATACTTGTCTGCGAATGACTTGTAAGTGCCCATCTTCTACAGTTGTTCGTCGCCCGCGCCGCCAGCCCTTCTGTTTGCCGTCTCTGGCCGCCTCAGCCTCGACTGGACCCTGCTGCATCGCCGGACGAGGCTCAAGCGGCCTGTCTCGGCCTGTATGAGGCGTCTTTTCGATGGAAATGACGGTTGTCGATGACTCCGATGGCCCTGTGCTTCGTCCTCAGCCGCCGCTGTCCTGCATTGTATTCAATCGCTTCCCCCATCTCCTTCAGCCTCGCCATCGACTTCTTGCATCCCCATGCGATAAATCGCATTACTCCATCAGCTGGCCATCTTCCGGCATCTCAGAGCCATTTTTATAGTCGCAAACGTCGCCCTGGTGGCCCTGATCTGCTGTAGGGGCTGCAGCCTAGGACAAGTCTCGCTAACGTCGCCGCCTCTCTAGCAAGCAGAACTCGCGAAAGCCGCCATGATGTCCTCCCCTGCCGAGGGGGGTCCTGTCAACGGACATTTGTCGCCAGAAGACGGCTCGAATTCGATGATGTCGACTGATCGTGACCGAAGCGAAAGCCCTCGCCTCGACGCGCACAATTCCCCCGAACAACCATCCTCGCCTTCCGTCTTGGGAGAACGTAACGGCGAGGCCTCGAATGACCTTCGCGAGGATCAGGCCATGTCGGGGACCGATGATGCGTCGATGGGCGGGCACGTATCCGACGACGCCGAGTTTGAGATGCAGGATAGCGCCGCCTCTCAACCCGACGATGGCGTCGGCCAGGATCGTGAAAGTTCCGTCGACTCGCCCAGACCGCCCAAGCGCAAGACCCCCGTCGCCGAAGAGGATTTCATAAAGGCGAATCCCGAGTTGTATGGCCTGCGGCGGAGTGTACGTGCCTCTCGATCCATCGGCTGTGCCTGCCAGTTTTGTGACGCCCACTGACACAAACCTTGCAGACTCGGGCGAGAGAACCGCGGAAGCTGGTAAGTGTCTCGTCCCCTTCCCTCCCCTGATCGATATGGCGCAGTCTGCTCACAAGCTACCCAGATCGAATCCGACGACTCCGACTCGGATGTCGAACCGACAACTCGTCGCCAGGCCAAGCGTCGGCGTGTCAATCAGTCACAGCCCTGTAAGCCTCAAGCCCTTCGTCCTCGCCCAGCCCCTGACGTATCGACTGACAAGATAACCCCTAGCTTCCAAGAGAGGTACTCCTACTCTTCAGCCGTCCACAAACGAGTCCGATTCCGACTCCGACGTCTACGGCGGGGCTCGGGCGAAGAGCCAGCAGAAGAAGGCCAGGCTGCAGCGCGAGTCGCAGCCCGCCCTCGCCCTCGCCGAGAAAAGATGGTCCAACCGTCGTGCCGCACAGCAAGTACAGCAAGGAGCCTATGAGGAGAGCGACTTTGAGGACGAGGAAGACATCGAACAGGCCGACGCGTACTACGTCGCCGACTATGTTGACGACTCTCCCTACGTCGAAAAGGTCGTTCGCCACCGAATACGAGATGGGCTCGACATGCAGTTCGACTCGAGTCGCCACGATTTCGAATACTTCATCAAGTGGCAGGCCAAGTCCCATCTGCACGACACGTGGGAGACGATAGATGCTCTCCGCAACGTCCGAGGGTTCCGCAAGGTCGAAAACTACTTTAGAAAGGTGGTTGAATATGAGCTCGACCTGAGGTTCGGCGACGACGTTCCGCCGGAAAAGAAGGAGCAATTCTTCCTCGACCGCGAGAGGGTCGAAGAGGCCTTTGAAGACTTCACCAAGGTCGAACGCGTTGTCGCCGTCCGCGATGGCGATGACGAGACCGAGTACTTCGTCAAATGGAAGGGCCTCACCTACGAAGAATGCACCTGGGAGCTGGCCTCGGAGATCAGCGCAGAATTCCAGGACAAGATCGATCAGTACCTGGATCGCGCTTCGAGGTCGTGGCAATCGGACCGCCGCGAGACCAACATGGAGACCCGGTCGAGGATGACCAAACTGGAGAAGCAGCCCGACTACATCCAAGGGGGCGAGCTTCGACAGTTCCAGCTGAAGGGCCTTAACTTCCTCTGTCTCAATTGGACACGGGGAAATAATGTCATTCTTGCTGACGAGATGGGTCTCGGCAAGACCGTCCAGACGGTGTCCTTCCTCAGCTGGCTGCGAAATGATCGCCAGCAGGAGGGCCCGTCTCTCGTCGTCGCGCCACTGAGCGTCATTCCCGCGTGGTGCGACACGTTCAACACCTGGTCTCCCGATCTCAACTACGTCGTCTACCTGGGCCCCGAGGACGCACGGAGTATCATACGGGAGAACGAGCTGATCGTCGGAGGCAACCCCAAGAAGCCCAAGTTCAACGTTTTGGTGACGTCGTACGAGTTCATCCTGCAGGACTGGCAATTCCTTCAGTCCATCAAGTGGCAAGCTCTCGCCGTCGATGAGGCTCACCGCCTCAAGAATCGAGAGTCTCAGCTCTACTCACGACTCGTGAGCTTCGGCGTTCCATGCAAGATTCTCATCACCGGCACGCCGATCCAAAACAATTTGGCGGAGCTGTCGGCGCTGCTTGACTTCCTCAATCCTGGGAAAGTCAACATCGACGAGGACTTGGACTCCCTTTCTGCCGTTGATGCCCAGGAGAAGCTGCAGGAACTTCACACAGCCATTGCTCCGTACATCTTGCGCCGGACCAAAGAGACCGTCGAGTCGGACCTGCCGCCCAAGACCGAGAAGATCATCCGCGTGGAGCTCTCCGACGTCCAGCTTGATTACTACAAGAACATCCTCACGAGAAACTATGCTGCCTTATGCGATGCCACGGGGGGCCATAAGAACTCCCTTCTGAACGTCATGATGGAGCTCAAGAAGATCAGCAACCACCCATACATGTTTCCCGGGGCCGAGGAACGCGTGCTGGCCGGGAGTGTTCGTCGCGAGGACCAGATCAAGGGGTTGATCGCGAGCAGCGGCAAGATGATGCTGCTCGACCAACTTTTGTCCAAGCTCAAGAAGGATGGCCACCGCGTCCTGATATTCAGCCAAATGGTCAAGATGCTTGACATCCTCGGCGACTACCTGTCCCTCAGAGGCTACAAATTCCAACGTCTGGACGGAACGATCGCAGCAGGGCCTCGCCGGATGGCTATCAATCATTTCAATGCCGACGACAGCGACGACTTTTGTTTTTTGCTCTCCACCCGAGCGGGCGGCCTGGGTATCAATCTCATGACTGCCGATACCGTCGTCATTTTCGACTCAGATTGGAACCCCCAAGCTGACCTCCAGGCGATGGCGAGGGCCCATCGTATCGGGCAAAAGAGACCGGTCAACATATACCGGCTAGTTTCCAAAGAGACGGTCGAGGAGGAGGTCTTGGAACGGGCCCGAAACAAGCTGCTCCTGGAGTATTTGACAATACAGGCGGGCGTCACGGACGACGGAAAAGCGGCGTTTAAGGAGCAGCTGAACAAGAAGGGCCTCAAAACGGACGGCCCTTCATCGTCCGAGGACATCCAGCTGGTCTTGAAGATGAGGTCTTCCAAGATGTTCGAACAGAGCGGCAACCAGGAGAGACTCGAGCAGCTCGATATCGACTCGATTCTGGAAAACGCTGAAGTGACCAAGACCAAGGTTGACGACAAGATCAACCTCAGCAGTGGCGGCATTGACTGGGACAACTTCATGCAGATCACTGATGTCAAGGTGGACGACATCAACCTCGACTGGGACCAGATCATCCCCGCCGACAAGCTGGCGGAAATCAAGGCGGAAGAGGAAACCCGCCAACATGACGAGTACGTCGCCAAGCTCGCTGCAGAGAATGCACCGCGCAGAGCCACGATGAAGAGCCGCGGCAAAGAGAACGACCGGGCCGACCGCCTGAAGAAGCGTCAGAGAGAGCAGCAGCAGGAGGAGGAAGAGCAGCGAGCGCTCATGGCGGACCCGAAACGCCCACTGAATGACAAGGAGCAGCGGAACCTCATCAAGGCCTACTTCCGGTTTGGATCAATGGATGACCGCAGCGACGACATCATTCAAGAGGCGAAGCTTGTCGAGAGAGACCCCGAGTTTGTCAAGTCCGTGCTCGATGACTTCATCAAGGCTGCCAGGCAGGCCGTGGACGAGAACAACAGCAAGTTGGCCGAGGAAGAGAAGAAGACGGGCAAGGCCCTCACGAAAAAGGACAGAAAGGCGGTCTTGATCGACTTCGGGGAGTTGAAGAAGGTCAATGCCGAGACGGCCATCGAGCGACCCAAGCAACTGCAGCTACTTCGGCAGGCCATCCAGAGCCAGCCCGACTGGACATCCTTCCGCCTGCCCGACGCGACCAAGGGAACCAACTACAGCTGTCCCTGGGGAGCCAGAGAAGACGCCATGCTTCTTGTCGGCATCGACAAACATGGCTTCGGTGCCTGGGTTCAGATTCGTGACGACCCCGAACTCGAAATGGGCGACAAGCTGTTCCTGGAGGAGCACCGAGTCGGAAAGAAGGAGGAACGCTCCAAGGCCAACGACAAGCTCAAGGCGCCCGGTGCTGTGCACCTGGTACGCCGCTCGGAGTATCTCCTGTCGGTGCTGCAGTCGAAGCATTCAGGCGACCGGGCCGCGCAAAGAGCTGTGGATAACCACCACCGCAACAACAAGAAGCATCACCTGGCAAACGGCCATCGTGGCAGTGGCACATCGTCGCCCGCACCGCATGTTGCCAAGAAGCATCGCGAGCGGGACAGGGACCATTCTCATAGCGACCACCATCGACCCCACAGCCATGCCGAGGACCGCGGCCCTCCCAGGCCAGAATTCAAACGCAAGCATCCATCTCACGACGATGGCCGCAGCCCCAAGCATCGCCGCGTGGATGAAGGGCGCCGGTCGAGCACCTACGGAGATGACCGGGACCGATTGGAGAAGCGGCGGCAGCGCGACGAAGACGAGCGTCATCGCGACCGGTACCGCCATCGTGACGATTATCGTCGCGATGACCGCCGCGATGACCGCCGCGATGACCGCCGCGATGACCGCCGTGACGACCGCCGTGATGACCGCCGTGACGACCGTCGTGACGACCGCCGAGACGACCGCCGCGACGACCGCCGCCGCGACGAGCGTTCCGGCTACCGTGACCGTGAGCACCACGAAGCCCGACCGCAGGAAGAGCGCAGAGCCAGCGCCTTACGACGACTGGATGAGCTCCGCCGCATCGGCGACGACAAGGACCTGCGGGACAAGGACAACGATGCCATGATCTGGTTCTTGCTGAAGCCTGTGCGGGAGAACTTTGAGAGAATCCTGTCGACGACCAAGGAGAACGTCAAGTCAAGCAAGGTGCGGGCCAGCATTTTCGGTGAAGAACTCGTCGCCATCGGCCGATTTCTCGATGCGACGTTTTCGCACGCTGCAGGCAACGAAGGCATGAAGGACAATTTCTGGTCAGTCATTCCGGGCCCCGGTCGTGAGACGATGCGGCTGTGATGCTAACGCGCGATGCAGGGACTTCCTGGCCGCTCTCTGGCCGGTCGACGATACCAGCAAGAGCGTGACGGGACAGCGGCTGAGCAACATGTATCGCACCCTCCACAATCGAAACAGCGAGAAGGAGGGCAGCTCCAGCTCTGGCCGAACCAACGGCGCGGGAGCGAGCCGCTAGGTCCTCGAGGAGCAGCCAACAGGCCGGGCATCAACAGACAGCCTGCGTCCGGACTGTGGGACTTTCGTTTGACACCGTTTCTGCATCTTCCGGAGTTTGGTACAGAGGTGGGGAAATACTGTTTACGGCGTGAGATTCGAGAGCAACATACCCCGATTTGCATGAAGAGGCACAAGAGGGCGCGGGTGCGGGGGAGTTGGTAACGGCCGGCCTGATGACGTACGCTGGCGGACCGGCCGAGACGGATGTTGACGCCTTTGCATCCCGTCCTCCAGGCGTTCCGTTTTGCTTGTACTTTTCTGTTTCTTTCCCTCTCCCCCCCCCCCCGTCCTCTCACCGTCCGGCGCCGCAGCCGCAAAGGGGGAGGGGGGGAGGAGACGAGGCCTCTTCGTCTCCGCGTGTGCGAGGACCAGAAAGACGCGAGAGTCTGGTAGGGAGAGGTGGCGAAGAAGAAGAACAAAAGACACGGCGACCTGAGTGGCCGGAATGGAAGTGGCTTTGCCTACGAGGCCTGGACGGGCTCGCTCGACCGGTAGATGCGGTGCACAATAGGTGCTCGTACGACTAGAGGGCACTTGAACTAAGAAACTCGCATTCAGCCTCAAGGCTACCTTGTCCGTCTTGGAGGGAGAAGAAGGCGTAGCGATGCTGCAATGAGGCACAGAGAGCACGGACTGTGACGTAGGTGATGGTGGATGAAGGCAGACAGAGCCGGAGAAACGGGCAAAAATGCCGAGAGCCCGCCGGCAGGACTTTTAGTCCCTCCTAGGAGGTGCGAAACGGACTTCATACCTACCTCCCAGCACACAAGCAGAGGAGAATCTGCCCCCGCCACGGCCGCCGTCTGTGACGCCAGAAGCAGAAGCGCGATCCAAAGCGGCGCCATGCCAGAGCAGGACTGCTGGCAGCGGGAGCGGCAGGTGGCCGAGGCTGCGGTGGCGCGGGCGGCCAGGCTGACGAAGCGCGTGCTGTCGACAGTCGAGGAGGTGTCCAAGGAGGACTCGTCGCCGGTGACGGTGGCCGACTTCGCGGCCCAGGCGCTCCTGGTCCACCTGCTGCG
>NJEV01000591.1:0-15811 GCA_002591385.1 Cordyceps sp. RAO-2017
GGGAGAGAGAGAGAGAGGGAGAGAGAGAGAGAGAGAGAGAGAGAGAGAGAGAGAGAGAGACAGAGAAAGGAGAAAAGGAACGTACAGCAGCAGCAGGTCGACGCGCAACCCGCTCTGGAACATGGCGCTGCCCAGGTACATGCTCTGGCTCTTGTCGGCCACGATGCGCACCGCCGCGGCCAAGCCGTGGATGAAGGCCTCGTCGTACCGCCGCGGCCGGTCGCACAAGTACATGAGCGCGAGCCGGCCCAAGGACGGGAACCGCTCGGCGCTCCCCGGCGCCAAGGCGACGCGGTACTCGGCCATGGCGACGGCGTGGTCGATGGCCACGAGGCCCAGCACGATCATGACGTTGGTGACGCAGAAGAATGCGGCTTCCCTGGACGGACGGCCGTGTTAGTCGCGCTGTCCGCCCGGTGGGCTGAGGGAGAGAGCCGTTACTCGACGTCCAGGACGCCCCAGATCTGGAGATCCAGCTTGGTGCCGTGCTCGATGGCCCAGGTGCCGCGCCGCAGCGCGAGGCCGTCCACCAGCCACAGGTAGAGGGTGGGCAGGCCGATGGCGAGCGCGATTTCCGTGCGCGGCAAGGCCTGGAGAAAGCGGCCGTTCACGGACCTTGTCGTTGGCCATGGTCAGCCAGGAGAAAGGGCAGCGGGGATATGGACGGGAGCTCCGTCTTCCTCTCACAGCTCAAGCAGCACGACCGGACAGGCCCAGGTCAGGATCAGGCCCGTGTAGGTCCACCGGCCGCCGGCCCGGAGGGCCAGCAGGCCGAGGCCGAGCCCCGCGGCGGCGGCCAGCATCCACAGGGCCGGCAGCCAGGCGCGGCGGCGGCGGGCGGTGGGCAAGTAGGCCGGCAGGACGAGGCGCTTGGTCAGGATGACGTAGAGGAGCGAGGTGCCGTAGGTCTGGACGACGAAGAAGAAGACCTCCTCGAGGGGGATGCCGAAGAGCGTGGGGCCGACGACGGCGCCGGCCGGGTAGGACCAGATGCGGCGGCGGACGAGGTGCGCGTCCCACGGCACCGAGGCGGCGACGGCAATCTGTTGGCGTTGCCGGCTGTTCAGTCCCTCGGCGACGGCCGAGCCTGGGTATCGGCTCGACATACCACGATCAGCGCCGCTATCTTGCAGGCCTCGAGCCTGGTGAGAAAGGGCCAGTAGGCGGCCGTCATCAGCAGGGCGGGCGGCATGGTCCAGAACACATGGCTGTAGATGACGTCTCAGCACTCATCACCCTTCGACTTGTTCCCCTCAACTCCGCCTCGACCGCACGCCTTTCACGAGGGGCCTCAACCCACACAAAGAGATAGTCGAGTCCCATCTTGTTCGGCGTGTCGTCTGGAGCGGTCGATGGGAGCGTGCCTCGGCTTCCTGAGATCCTTTCACTCGTCGTAACCGGTGTCTGGTCGAGTCTTCGCTGTCGTGTGCGCGGGCGGCCGATGCGGTGGACGAGAACCTCTCCGTGCGGTGGAATACAAGGACAAATCGACGTTACAAGCCCATGTGGATTTCCTCGGCGGCACAGACCGGGGACCGGAACCGTAGACGGAACCACGCCCGTCCCCCGTCACGGCCAGATGGCTTGTACGCACCAGACGCAGGCGAAGGCATGGCCAGCAACTCGCACGCACCAGCCGGGCAACAGGCAAGGTTCAGCGCATGGGCTGGACGAGCGCGTCCTGGATGTCCAGCCACGCTCCTATCAGAGAGCCGGGCAAGGGGTGAGGCCACGACCGGACATGGACAACACGAATATCATCAGGATGTATGTATGTACCGGTCGACCAACAGTTGATATCCATGCATGTATATGCGCCCGCTTTGCTTTTTCCCACGCGAGCCACGGAGCCCGTCAGGCTCGGCCCGAGCCGAACCCCTTTCTCTTATCATATTGACCGCAGTGTAGCATTGGCATGGCAGCCAGACTCCGTCATCGCCGCAAGATTGCCTATGTATGTATCCATGGACATATGTGTGTATGTATATCACGGATATACATATAACCATGATGGGCAAGTTGCCGTGGCATAAACGACGAAGCTGGCTGACCTGTTCGCCGGCCGGCCAGTTGAGGTCGGTGAGCGCGGCCATTGCCTACCTTATCCCTACTTACATACATATACAGGTATGTACTTAAGCGGTAGGCACGGCAAGGGCTTACATATGTATAGTCCCACGTGTGAATATTGATGCAGCCATGCTTCATCACCACGCCACCCGCACTCGCAACGCCTCTCCCTGCCTCTCCGCCTATATCTCCCTCCCACACATACTCTCTACACCCCCAGGATCGGCAGCCAGTGGCCGGGCGCGCCAGCCAACGAACGAAACACGCGGCTCTTGGCCCTACGCCACCCTCGCGAACTCGGCGGACGAGTCAGACGCCCAGCAAAGCACGGCTTCACCGCAGGCGGCTGCACCACAGCCGCATGCCCAGACAAGCGACGTCCGCCCCCGGCCAACATCGTGGCCCTCCCCCGAAGAACGGACGCCTCTCGTCTGGGCGAAGAAGAGGCGAGAGCTCCGATCCGGGCTCTGCCGCCTCGGCGTCCGCCATCGTGAGCCCCTCGTCGCACGCGGCCCGCCGCTCTTGGGCTCGGCGCTCGCCGGTGCCAAGTCGCTGTCCTGTCGAGGATCCCGGGCGAGGGGACACGTGCCGCGGGGCGAGCAGACGGCGTGGCCGTCGACAACCTCGACGACTCTTCCCTCATCCACCGCCGCGCCATGCCAGCTCGTACAACCAGCCCCTCCCAAGCCGTCACTCTCCGGACAGGACGTGGCGCGATCCCGAGGAGATTGAGGCGGCCGTCGGATGGCAACCCCAAGCCTGCCCGGCACGCCTCTTCACTGAAGTCGTGTCACTGCCTGCCGACGCCGCCCCGGCCGAGACAGCGTCTCACAGCAGCCAGACGTCATCCGAGAAAAATACATCTGGCGCCGGTGCGACGTCGTACCGGCTGAGACGCGCACAACTCCCCGGGCCAAAGGCAAAAAAAAAAAAAAAGGAAATAGGCAATAGTCGCGGCTTCGAGTTCCGCAAATATACATACGTCCCGTCGTCAACCAGGCAGAAGCATATATCAGTCCATTTTCTCGCTCTCCCTCGCCCCGGCCGAGATCGCGTGCCGAGATCGTGCCTTGTGCGCTTTTGCCTTGCCATCGCCCGCATTCCGTCGGCTTCCAGTGGCCTCTGGTGCTCCTTCGCAACACCGAGCCTTCATGTTGTATCGTTGAAGTCGTGTGCCGTGGAAAGTTTTTCGATGTCTTGCGCCTTTATTCGAACGCCGTGGCGAGCCGCTGCCTGGAGCTTGGCTTCTCTTTCCTCGCTGTACATTGTATATACATACATACATACATACATACATACGTGCGCGTCGTGCTACCGGGTAAAAGCGGAGGCGGCAGCTCCCTTGGGCGATGCAGACGGTCATGACAGTAGAAAAGTACGTTATGTAAAGTAAATACCGTCGCCTACCTTCGCCCCATTTTCGATAGGGGTTGCGAATGCTTTCAACTTGAAGGGCCCGATAGATAGGGCGTCTTACACCAACCATGATAGGGATAAATTCCCTGACAGTACCTGAAGAATTCGTTAGGATCCAGCCGCTACCTGTGCTATTAGCATCGCGGATAGCGTTCACGGCCTATATGTATGTAGCTTAGATGGTACTCCGAAACGGATTAGACATCTTTGTTCTGTAGCCGTGGATACATACCTTCCTGCCTATGTACCCGCCTGCATCTCGCGTCTCTGCCCTCTCTGCCCTCTGTGCCTCTCATGCTCTCTCGAGTGCCCTCCATGCCCTGTATGCCTCTTCTGTCCTTAATAAGAGAGAGAGAAAGATTCAGGGAGAGAAGAGCAATACATGTAATGACAGGAAGGGTCCAAGGAGACAAGGGCAGCCTAGGCAGGTAGGAACACGAAGGGAGCACGCCTGGCAGAGGTAATAGGAGTCGGGTAAGGGTGCAGACAGGGGCAAACAGAGGCGGAGAAAGGCCAGAAAGACAGACAGATAACCTACGTTTAGCTGAGCCGCTACATGTAAATCTTCTCGTCCGCAGTTCAGTTAGAAACGGGGTGTAGCAAGAGCACAGGCTCACTTGATCTAGAAAGGAGGAATAACTTGCGTATAGAGCCGCGGTCTTATAGTACAAGATCGAATAGCCAATTTCGTCTCGAACAGTATCTACACCCCGGTATGTACTCCGGTATGCTCGCCAGCTCGGTACATGTACCCAGCTGGCCCTCGCTCCTCCGTCGTCGTCGTGGCTGGACGGCACAGCATCGTCGCCTTTCATACAACGCGACTACCTACCTAGTCATCAGGGTCTCGTCCAAGTTCAACTAGAAGCCATGTCGTCATCGCCTTCATACATACAAATCGACTGCCCAGCCATGTCATCAACCCTCAGGCACGCAACTCTGACGGAAAGCCGACCAAACATCCCGCTCGTCCCGTACGCGGTACGCTCCGCTCCGTAAAGCCAGACAAAGCCCGTGTGAATGCCCGTCCCCGGCATACAGCAAGCGCTCGCTCTACACCTAGCCGACCCCAGAACTCGCGCTCAGCTGGACAGCGAGATCTCGAGCGCCAACCTCGCCCCTGTTCTTTCGCTGCGGAGCCCAAAAGCGTCAACGTGGTGTACACAGGTATGCCTCGTCGCCTGGGTGCGCTGCAAACCCCACAGCCGTATATCCGTATGCCCTTATGCGTGGGGCGAACAGGGAGAGGCGACGCGTGGCGCCCACAGCTCTGTGCCTGCGAGAATCCCCGGCCGCGTCTTCACCAGCTGCAGAGAGCAAGCGTGCTGCTCCTTGGCAAGGGGGCCGTCGGCCTGCGCCGCACTCGACCGCCTTCCTCCTGACGCCCTTCCGATTCCAGCCAGGAAGGCGTCGTGACGTGTCGAGGCCAAGAAACTCAACGCTTTCGCTTCATTACTTCTTCCCCATCTATCCTTGTGGAAAACCAGCGCCGGATCGCCCATCCAACTCCGTTCCCCCCCTGCCGACGTGAAAAGTTTCTGAAGCGCTCTGCGGGAATGGCGCCCTCCGCTTCGAATCCCCATCATACATACATGTATTGGGCAGATTGTCGTGCCGTGAACGCAGCTATGACGATCGGGGGAATAGCACAAAGGAGAGAAGAGACCCTGTATGGTATACATTACCGCTCCAACACCTGCCGGCCAAATGAGTCCAGCCAGTTGCGAGGGAACGCCTCCGGCCGCTGGGTTTTTTTGTTCTTCCGCGAGCGCGTTAAAGAAAAAAACACCGGGGTCGGCATGTCGATTTTATGGAAAAAAAAAGGGGGGGTGCGTGTTGTGGGAGTGACCAAAAAAAAAATGCGAGATACCCATCAGATAGATATATTCAGTGGCTGGCGACACAGCGAAAAGCTGGCAACCGGTTGATACGACAATTCGCAGGGCCTCTACGCATGCAGAGCCTCGACAAAGTAGATGAAGGCGAACAGCAGGAACGCAATCGCACCGCCGACCGTGACTGAGCATCCGGTTAGCTTTCCGTGATCCCCAACACACAAGCCCGTCCTTCCACTCACCGACTTTGAGGCTGACACGCCCGGCAATGGCCCGGCCGCCGACGACGGCGACGCCTGTGCACACGGCGTGGCCGCACATGGCTCCCAGAGTCACCCACCAGTAGTCTTGACCGGCAGCCATGGCAATCGTCGCGATCTGGCTGCGGTCGCCCCATTCCCCCAGAAACGTCATGGCAAACGTCTGCACCCAAGCCGGGCTCAGGAGCAACGAGCAGAGGTTGCTGATGCCGTGTATGAAGTTGTCGGCCGACCTGGATCCACGCGACGGGCTCCGGGACGGAGATCGCGACGGCGATCGAGCCGGTGATGGGAATCGGCCCTTGGACCGCGAGGCCCTGCCCTTGAGCCCCATCTCCAGCGACTGTGCCGAGATGGAGCCGCGGCCGAGATGGCCCTGCTCCTTTTCCTTCTCCGCCAGTTCCTGCTCGACCTCGTGCATCTCGGCCGACACTCCTTCTTCCGGATCCATCTTCATGCCCTCGCGCAGGAGCTTGATTCCGAAGACGAGGAACAGGCCGGCGGCCAGGAAGCTTGTCAGACGCTTCGGTATCAGGGTCGGCACGGCGTGCCCGAGCACGGCAGATAGGACAGTCATGACGAGGAGCGCCCCGAAGGCTGCCGAGAAGACAACCAGCCGATCGTGCTTCATCGCCATGAGAGCCGCCACGAGGAAGGTCTTATCGCCCACTTCCGACACCAGAATCATGGTCAAGGAGAGAACGAACGAGTGGAAGGGTCGGATGATGCCGTCGTCGTTGTCGAGGCCGTCCTTGCTCCCCGTCTGCGAAGAACCCGGTGCAGACTTGGACGTCTGGAGGTGGTCCTTGACCGCCGATTTGGGGAGAGGGTTGGTCTTGTCGTGCGGGGCCTCTGGCAGATCGCCTGGTTTCTGTACAATAGGTCCCGTCAGTCGTACCCAAGTGCCTGGGCCGCCACGCCATCAAGATGGGGTGAGGGTGTCTTACATCAAGCCCCGTGTAATC
Source organism: Cordyceps sp. RAO-2017 (assembly GCA_002591385.1). NCBI lineage: Eukaryota > Fungi > Ascomycota > Sordariomycetes > Hypocreales > Cordycipitaceae > Cordyceps > Cordyceps sp. RAO-2017. Next base: position 6,547 of record NJEV01000591.1, read on the forward strand.
GGTGTTGTCTTCATCCTTGTCGGACCATGCTTTCAACCGAATCTTGTCCTTTTCCGACAACTGTTTTGACTTGACCTTGCCGTCCTTGTCCTTGCCGTCGTCCGTCTGTAGCTTCTGCTCTTCGCTGTGCGGTAGAGGAGGCTGCTCCTTGGGCGACTTAGGTTGGGTAAGAACTTTTTCACCCGTCTCGCCCTCCATGGCCTTGCGAGCCTTGGCTTTCTCCGTCACACCGCCCTCGGTACCGGTGGTGCCCTCTTGCGGTCGTTCGCGGTTCTTGTCGAACATGACGCTGTCGTTCCATTCCGGTATCTTCTTGCCGTCCACCACAGTTGGGTCCTCGGGCCGGTCTTTGAGGCGAGGCAGCCCCGGGCGGTTCGAGTCGGCCGCGCTGCGCTTGGTCTCGACGAAGGGGCCACTGTGAGGCTTGCCGTCCTTTCCATCCACGGGTGCGGCCTCGGTGGGCCGGTCATGCCGGGCTTTGACGTTCCCAGAAGCGCTGGCAACGGCGTCGTCGACCTTGTCAGGTGCGACAGTGGCGGCGAGCGAAGGCAGAAGGAGCAGCAGCGGGAGAGCTGAGCGCCGAGCGCGAAGCTTCATGATGGCTGCGGGAAGGCGAACAGCGGAGAGGAAACCGTAGCTTTTCGTCAAAGAGAGCCAATGCTGTGCCCGAGGTCTTCGGTCGTCGGAAGGGGCGAGGAGAGGGCGGGCGCGCTGGACGGCCGAGCGGGCGACGTCACGGGCAGTGTCGAGGGAGGAATTTCGGGCGGCTGACTGGACAGCAGTGACTGAGTGGATGAGGTCTCGAGGGCGATGGGCCAAGAGAGAAAGAATGCGAACGACAAGGAAGAATAAACGAATGAAGCCAGATCCTGAAGGGGCAAGAATGGGGGCAGAGAAAAAGGATCACGTCGCTCGGCCCTTGGCCAGGGAGGGAGAGCCGCGACGCAGGAGGAAGGAGAGCAGGAATGCCGACGCCAGGATCAGGTACCGCTACTTGGCCTTCCCTCGCGAATCGCCCTGCCAACGGCTTTTTGCCTGACTGCGCGCGGTTCCGGTACCTGCGAGCGCAAGACGCGTGCCAAAGGGGGGCCACTTAGTAAGCTCCCAGCACGGCAGGGTCCTAGGTACTCTTTAAAGTACTGGTCCGAGTCTGCCTTACCTTACCTACCTAGGTACCTTAGCAGGCGTTAAAGTTGGAGCTACTGGAGCACCAAGCTCCCCACTACAGTGTCAGTATTCCATGCAATTTGAGGGCTCGGACCGTTGGTGACGATGGCCATCTACTCCTGGATTTCTCCATACACCGTAACCAACTCGTTCGCTGTGATTTGCCTAGGTACCTATGGGGGCAGATGTCCAACAAGACCGCCGGGCCGCAATCGGACGACGGCGCAACTCCTCAGCCCTTTAGCGCCGTCCGAGCGCCTAACCGTGCGGCTCCGTTGCTGGTTTTTGGTAAGCCGACACCCGTGATACATGAAGCCTTGAAAAGGGCCTCTCTTTCGAGCGCGGATCACGCGGCACCCGTACTTGACACTTTCACCGTCTCGAAAACAACCCGCTGATTTACATGCACAGAGTCTTCGCGCATTGTCAACGTCTCTGTTCTGTACTCGTCTCGGCTTGAGTTTATAACTTTGTACCTCCCCCTTCCGGTATCGCTGACCTCGAGTCAACAATTTTCCGTCCATTTACCAAGTCGCTCGGCAGCTTCAGTGAACGAGTCGAACGGAGCCGCACGAGAGTGATACGACTTCATTCAGTAGGATTCTCCAGCGACGGTCCGATGGATCCATTGATAGTAGTATCGCCTTGGGTACGAAACTACCTCCTAGAGGTAGGTTGTTTCGCTGCTCTAGCCGACCTTACCTAATACCAATGTCCGATCCGAAGTCCGAACGGTTCCTGGAGTGGGCCACTGAAGAGGTCTACTGCGGGGTTTGCGGGTGGGTACCTGAGCTGTGTTCCAACTTCCAGCAAGTAGCCAGTGGCTGGACGTCACCAACCAGCTTCACCTTACCTTGCCTACAGGCACCGCGCAACCCGCCACCACACTCGTGAAGCTCCCTCCAGCTTATTTTCTCCTGCTCGGACCGGAAAAATCGTACTTGAATTGCGTGCCTCGCCCTCTTATTGGACTGCGGCTTGACTATCACGCTGCTCGGCAGTGCCGGCAGCTGTCCCGCCTTTCTGGCGTCGGCCTTGATGCGTCTGCATCCTTCGACTGTATAACTGCTTCGTCCTCGAATCTTCGACCCCCTGAACTGTTCTCTTACTTTTCATTTCCTCTCCTGAGGACCCTTACCCTCACGTCCCGCCGTTGTAAAAGCATGGACGCAGGTCGTGGCGACGGGGTTTCCGGCTTCTCGTCCCCAGATACCACGAACCCTACCTCGGGTGAGCAGATCGCAAAGACTCTACTTGGCCACTCGCTCCGGCTTCGAGCACTCTTTTAATATCGGAATAGATGGAGATGACTCTCCTTTCCTGTATGCCATGCCCGGCGCCTATATAGACGACGATGACGACGACGAGGTGAACGATGAAGATAACGACGACGACGACGACGACGACGACGCTGACTTTGTGGACGGTGACGACGACGAAGACGAAGACCCCGGTGATGATGACGGAATGGACCAAGACGATGTTGACCACGATGATGATCCCATGCAGCAAATCATGGGTCTCTTCCGCGGTGAGATTGACCTGGCTTCCCGTACCCCTACAGTGTACGCTCCCGAGTCGCTGCATCGTGCTGACTCTCCTGTATCTCAGACGGCGAGACGACTGGCCTGGTGACAAGAGGCCAACTCATGGCTCTCTTACGAAACCGAGGTCTCGGCCATGTTCTGTTCAACAGCGCCGAGGACGAAGACGGATTCATGGGCGTGTGGGGCTCGCGACGGCGCCGACAGCCCAAAGACCCCAATCGATTCCCCAAGGTCCCCAGCGAAGAGGGCCTCAAGCTCATGCGAAGCGGCGCATTTGGAGCCAACGACTACGACATGCACGCCAAGAAGCGCATCTCGAGACGCATGCTTGAGCGAGAGCTCGGCCTCGGTGATCGCGAACAGCGCAAGAGGAATAACGATATTGTCACACAGGTCGGTATCTGCATCATTCTGACTGCCTGCCCAATGATTGACGTTTACGGCTGAAACTTGTCCAGTCCATGATTCCGGGCACGCGAGCCGAGCAAATTATCCACTACGACGATCCCGTCTACTCTGGCCAATTCTCCGACGACGGCAATTTCTTCTTCTCGTGCAGCCAAGACTTCAAGGTTCGCATGTATGACACCTCGAATCCGTACAGATGGAAGCACTACAAGACAATATCGTATCCATGGGGTCAGTGGACCCTGACCGACGCGTCTTTGAGCCCGGACAACCGCTGGCTCGCATACACGTCCATTCAGAGCATGGTTTCCATCGCTCCGACCGACCCAAACGATACGGGGGACCCGTACACGCTCGACCTGGATGGCGGCGGCAGGTCCGCCGACCAAGCGTGGAGGAACAGACGCTCCTTTGGCATCTGGTCCATTCGCTTTTCAGGAGACGGGCGCGAGCTTGTGGCTGGCACCACCGCCGATTCCATCGTTGTCTATGACATCGAGTCGCGCACGGTGCTGCACCATGTGCGCGGACACGACGACCACGTAAACGCCGTCTGCTTTGCCGACAAATCGTCCCCCCACATCCTCTACTCTGGCTCGGACGACTCGACCATCAAAGTATGGGACCGGCGAAGCATGGGAGACGGGCGGGAGGCCGGTGCCTTTGTGGGACACCTCGAGGGCTTGACATACATCGACAGCAAGGGCGACGGGAGATATATCCTGAGCAATGGCAAGGACCAAAGCATGAAGCTCTGGGACCTCCGCATGGCCAAGTCCACGACTCAGTTCCGCGATGAATACGGCCAGCACCTAAACATCGGCGGAACGTTTGACTACCGCAGGGAGGCGTACGACGAGGAGGACTGGGATCCGCACCCCCACGACAACTCTGTCGTTACATTTAGAGGCCACAAAGTGCTCCGAACGCTCATTCGCTGTCACTTCTCGCCGCCCTCGTCGACGAATTCGCGATATGTGTATTCCGGAAGCACCGATGGCAAGATATACATCTGGAATCTGGATGCCACCCTGGCCGGAACCATCGACGTCAAAAAGGCGACAATGGGCACTCGTAGGAGAGACCGCTACGCTCGCAGCCGGCTCGACGAACCAGCCGGCTGGGGTACCTGTGTGCGTGACGCGAGCTGGCACCCCAGTGCACCGGTTCTGGTCGGTAAGTGACTATGACGGCCCCAAAGGCGCTTTGAAGCTGATGAGACCCGCAGCATCCGCGTGGAACGGTTACAGCATGGCCCGCGGAACCTGCACTGTGCACGCATTCAACGAATCCCCCGAGGACGAAGGTGAGCCTGGCATGCGGCGAAGCGTTGACTGCAACCTGCGGCCGGACCCGGACGCGTACCAAGACTCGGCCTACTAAATTGAGCAGAACGGCCGAGAGCACGGCCAGGATCCACGCACTCACGATTAAACGAGGCGAGGGGTTTGTGACGATTCAGGACAGTTTGCACGGCGGGCAATTTGGCGTACGGTGCTTGTCCAATTGGGTTACTTGGGACGATATGTGAGAGAGCTTGGATTCAACTCTGATGATAACGAGCCGAGTATAGCAGAGAAAACGGTTGGTCACATCACCATGGTAACATACGATTCACTTTTCAGCGGTGGACGCTGTGGATATCGACTATGCGTAGTGGTCAAGTCGCGAGAAGAACATCTGTGCTATCTCGCGGATTGTATTGCGCCGGCGGCTTCCACGACCGACTGGCCAAACAGGACTCCTACGCCCCCACCCATTTATCTGCAGTCTTATCGCGGACGATTGTATTCTTCGATTTGAAATGACAACGTTCATACCCAGATCCTAACAGTGATGGGGTGACCCTAAGACCCAGGCACCGTAAATGGTGTGAACAACAGGTGTGTGCCGGCCCCCTCCTACTGTTTGCCATGCAACGACGCCTCCCGACCAAAAGTGTGCAGGCGATTTGGAGGTTTGCAGGGCCAAGGCTTGCGCGTCACACGGCAACAGCCGCTGGTGCGGACAGGCACCTTGGCCCGAAGCAAGGCAAGGCGATGCCCAGGCACAGCCAGCCTAGGTATGCCAAACTAGAGCCTGCACCAGCCCCAACAGAATCTCAGACCCGGGCACCAAGGCATCCAGCAGCGCAAGCCGGGGAAGCAGGCGGTGTATAGATCGCAGTGTTCCTTGAAGCCGGCGTACGTCTTTTGTTGCTCCAGTCCTTCTTGGGGAAGGGGCGGGAATTTTCCGTAGATTCCGGTATCAAACTTGGTGTCAACGCCTTTGCCCCCCCATGCTGCCACGCCGATGGCGGCGTACAGGAGTAAGAAGGCGGGCTGCATCTTCTGGCGGCTTTCCCCTTGCCGTAGGCCACAGAGAGGGAGGGAGGGGAAAAAAGAAAAGCAAGGCTTGAGTTCGATTTCGGAAAGGGGTCAGACGGGGGAATTGGCCGGTCGGCAGCGGTATTCCAAGCCAGGTCGAGTTGATCCGAGAGACGTGACGGGGACAAGCTGGATGTTGTACAGATGCTGATTGTGTCCGCGCCGGGGAGGGGGGAAACACTTGTCCCCTTTTCATTACGGACAAACTGGGTTTTCTCATAGTGTTGAGCGACGCGGTCCAGGGTTTGTGGCCGCTTTGGCTGGCTTGCGCCAAAGACGAACCCACCGGGAGGCCATCGCCGGGGCTTTGCAGGCGCAGAGCGAGTGCGCAGGGAAGCTGCTTTGGCGGAGCAGTCGGCAGTCCCTCCTCTTGAGCCTGTCCGAGATGCTTCGTATCGAGAGCAGGAGCAGGAAAACGAGTGGCCTCCTATCGGTTCGGGCAGCTCTTGGTGAGGCCCATATGATGGGTAACTTCACAGAGGGTAATCTCATGACGCTTCGAAGGAGCCTCCCTACCTACGGGTAAGTTACATTTCCAGGCTTCGCTGAGCGAATCACGTGAGCAGCGGGGAGAGCGAGGCCGAAACTCGGGCCGCGCCGCTACACGCATAAGAAGTACTATCTTGCCTTGCGCGAGTACGGCCGGAACCTAAGACTTGCGTACCTCTGCTTACCTGAGCAGCGAGTTAAGCACCTCATACGTTGGCGGCTCTTCCGCTTGCTTTCGGGCGCGTGGGTGTGGCAGTTGGGCCAGTCCTTCGACCTGCCTGTGCAGCGTGAGCTCCCTCCTCTACCATCAACCACCACAATCCACCGCCTGCTCGACCTCTGCCATCAGAGTAGCCAGCAGCCGCCCCCGTGCCGGCTCCCTTCGTCCCTCAAACGCCTCGGGGAAGCCTCTACTGACCGCTTAGGCGACTGATTGATCCCGTCGACTCGATCCGGTCGCCTCTCGCCGACCGCCAGCAGCGGCCATCCCACCAGCACCCCTTTCTCAGGCCGACCTGCCGACGGCGACAGCTGCGAACAGGCTGAAAGGAGGCGGCTTTTCGAGGGTTTGTTTCCTGCCAGCAGGCCTGCTGCGGGCCCCCGCCTGTACCGACGTCTTTCCTGGGGATTCCTTTGGGTCGTCGCAAGAAAGTTCTGGGAACGCCGAGGATCGCGAGCACAGAGCTTCGTCCTCTGGCTTCATGTCATAATTCTCTTCCCCATACATGCCACCATTTCTCTGGTACTGTACGTACTGTCATACTTCTTCTCCGGCTCTCGTCGCCGGTCCTCTTCTCTCTCTTTCCTTGTCTCCTTTCTCGAGCGCGCGTCCTCATTCCCTGTTTCTGCTCCGACGCCTGCGCATCCTGTACCCCGGACCGCCGTGTTGGGGTTCCTCTGGAATCAAGCTTTTGAGTTGCTGATGATTTTTCCATCTCAAAGACCAAAGGACGCGCTGCCCTGTATCTCCCTCCAAGACTTAATAGGACTATTTGACTGGCCCGCTTCACGCGTCCCTTCGTTCGCTGGCCCATCACCGTCCGGCAGCAACCGTTCCGAGCCGAAATGGCCGAGGCCGATTTCGAAATCGATTTCTATGGCGATGCTGGCAACGAGCAGCAGCAGCCCTCACAAGAGCACGCCAAGGAGGGCGAGAATGACTACCGAGACCACGAGGACGGCTATGGTAAGGGTGCCCCCGCGAGCGACCACGGTGGCGCTCAGGTGCACGAAGTCGAGAGCACCGTCTCCCAGCAAGGGACCAAGAGGAAATCGGAGGAGGCCGACCGGCCCGTCGACCCCGGCGCCACGTCCGCCGTCATGATATCCGAACTCAACTGGTGGACGACCGACGACGACATCCGCGGCTGGCTCAGAAAGGCCGATTGCGAGGCCGAGGTCAAGGAGCTGACGTTTAGCGAGCACAAGGTTAATGGAAAGAGCAAGGGGTAAGTGAGCCCACGCTTCTCGAGCGGCCGCGGCTCGGACAACTCACTCTTCTCCTCCAGGCAGGCATATGTCGAATTCCAGTCACGCCAGGCCGCCACGGCCGCCCGACACTACATTGACCAAATAGGGAACGACGGGGCCCAGCCCACGCAGAAGAAGGTGTCGACGTCCTACTGGAACCCGGGCATGAACCCCTTCCGGACCCTGCCCAAGGACGCCCCCACGCGTGTCAAGGAGCAGCCGCGAACCGCCCCGTCCGGCCCGTACAACGACCGCGGAGCCTTCAGCGGCGGCTTCAGGGGACGCGGCAACTTCGGCCCCGGTCGAGGCAACATGCCTCCAAGCAACTTCAACCGCAACTTCAACAACAACATGGGCTACAACAACAACATGGGCCCGGGCTTCAACGCCCCCATGGGCGGCGGCGGCGGCGGGAACTTTGGCTTCGGCGGCCGCGGCGGCATGATGGGAGTCGGCATGCGCGGCGGCATGGGTGGCATGCGCGGCGGCCGCGGCGGCATGCCGATGGGGATGCCCCCGATGGGCGGCATGCCGATGGGGATGCCCGGGAATATGGGCATGATGGGCATGGGCGGCGCGATGTCGGGTAACGTCTCCCCGCTGCACTCTTCACATCTTGCACAGCCCCGGGTCGACTGACGAGGCGCTCTCCAGGTTTTCAAGGCATGAATCCCGGCTTCAACGGAGGCGGCTTCGGCTTCGGCCAGAACCAGGCCGGCGGCGGGAACGGCGACTGGGGAAACCCCCATGGAGCGAAGCGCCCCCGACCGGAATAGGGTCGATACTTCCGGGACGAGGAGGTCGCGATACCGGCATTGAGAGCTCGTGTGGTGGAGGACATGCAATATGGCAGGCGCCCACTGCATTATGTATCATACCTAGGCTAGGTGGCTGGTGCATCACGGATTCGGTGCCTAGAGCGTTTTTCGAAGGTTGCTTGCTTTGAGGGGAAAAGAAGACCTTTATTTACTCGGAGCGGCCCCGGACACGGAGAGAGAGGGGCCCGTGGAACAGTCTCATGGGGGGTGCGAGATCTCGAGTACCTCTTTTCCTTTTCCTCTACCTGTACCTCTTCCGTCTTTGTCTCTCTTTCTTCTTCCGCCCTCTCTTCTTGTTCGCTGGCAGCAACGGTAACAGAAGTTGAGGAGGGGCGGGGAGGGGGGGAAAGGGACAGAAGAATTGGGAGTGCCCTTTTATCAGAGAGGCGACGGCATGGCTTGCCGCTGATCCCTTACGAGAACAATGGCCACGGCGTGTTTTTTTTTTTTCCCTCCTTCCTCTGTCCGCTCCAAGGCAGGTCTGGCACCGGCGTGCCGGAGTCACGTCTGGTTCTCTTGTAGTCGGGCGATGGCGGTGGCGACGAGCTGCTCGATCTGCCGCCAGCGGGCGCGGAGGGCGGCGTGGGCATGGTCGTCGTCCGGGCCGCCGGGGGGGCCGATGTCGGCCATCTTGGCGCGGACGTCGTCGTCGCAGGCGCGCAGCACGCGCAGCAGGGCGGCGTCGACGGCGTCGCGGTCGCGGTCCTCGGCGCGGTCGCCGTCGAGGACGGCGCGCCAGCGGGCCGGGCCCAGGCACAGCAGGCGAAGGGCGGGCAGGGTGCGGTAGCAGGCGGTGCGGGCGTCGAGCTGGGAGTTGCGCCAGAAGCCGGCCTCGTCCAGCAGCGCGCGCTGGGCGGGCGACGGCAGCGGGCAGAGGTAGGGGTCCAGGCAGGCCTCGTCCCACGGGTTGCGGGCGGCGGGCAGGGTGAAGCCGTACTCGACCAGCAGGAAGTCGTCGGCGTGGCGGCCGTAGCAGATGAAGAGCTCGTCGCCGGCGGCG
>NJEV01000592.1:0-15810 GCA_002591385.1 Cordyceps sp. RAO-2017
GCCGCCGGGCCCGCCGCGGCCTTCCTTCTGCTCGCGGGCGGCGCGGCGCGCCAGGTTCGTCTGGTGCTTCTTGCCCTGCGTGTGGGCCAGGTACGAGCCGTCGTTCTGGTGCACCGTCAGGCAGAGCCGGCACTCGAACGAGCCGACGTGGTTCTTGAAGAAGTAGGGGTCCTTGTCGAGGTCGATGGTCTCGAGCGCCAGCTTGCGCAGCCGCTCGCGCCGGTCGGCGTTGGTGCTCGAGTGCGAGGCCACGCCGCCGCCGCCGAACTTGGACCCGGCTCGGTTCTGGTAGTCCATCGCGTCCGCCTGCTTTCGGGAGTTGACTCTGCTGGCTTGTTGACGCTGCTGCTTCGTTCGTCCTCGAGAGGCGCGGCGAGAGAGGGCGGGGGAGATAAATGAGGTGGAATAAAAAGGTTGAGTGAGGCACGGTGATGCTCGTTGAAATCAAGACTTGCTCGCAGCCTGTACGGAGTCTAGACGGGGGCTTGCTTATTCAGCGAGTGATCGGCCAATGCGAGACCGCCAAACCGACGCGCCAAATTGAGAGTTTGCCGCTCGACCTCCCAACCTCCGCACATCAAAAGGATAAAATATTATCGTGGATTCATTCAACGTCGACGAAGTCGCTTCCCCAACCGACTACTGCTGCTGCCGCTCAACCGTCACAAAGGCCCTGTGCCTCGACAGGAACACCTCCACGCAGCGGGCGAATCTGTCCAGCACGGCCTGGGGCGTCCCCAGCACCAGGGCGATGAGTCCGCGCCGCGCCAACCAGAAGCCCTCGTCCAGCATCTCGAACCAAAAGAGGTTCTTGAGCTGCTGCACCTCCTCTGCGTCGGCCGCGTTCGTCACGGTCCTGACCCCGTCCGCCGAGAAGTGCGCCTGCATGATGGTGCCGCGGCCCGAGAAGCACAGCTTGGTGCCCTGGCTCAGCTGGTTGAGCCGGGACAAGAAGCTGTCGCCCAGGGCGTTGAACTCGGCCGCGACTTGTGGGGTGTAGATCTTGGTCAGCCCGGCGTATCCGATGTGCATGCCGAGTGACGAGTTGTTGAAGGTGCCCGAGTGCGGCAACGCGCCGGCGACTCGCGGGTCGTAGGTCGCCATGATGTCGGCCCGGCCGCCGAAGGCACCAAAGGGCACGCCGCCGCCCATCCATTTCCCGAATGTCTTCAGGTCCGGCTCGAGGCCGAACAGGCCGGCCAGTCCGCTCGCCGACAAACGCGAGGTCGCGACTTCGTCCAAGACGAAGAGCACCCCGGCCTGCTCCTTTGCGTCAGCCGCCGACCCCTTCCTCACGCTCGGCGCCGGGGGGGGGGCACAAGACCTGTGATGCTGTCTGCTGGATGCAGGCCAGGAACTCGGGTGTTCCGCAAATGCAGCCGCCGGCGAGCTGCATCCCTTCGACGAGCACGGCAGCAACGCCCGGACGCTTGATCGCCCTGGCGGTGCTGTCCAGATCGTTGTATCTGGCGATGATCCAGTCGTCGACGTCCACGTTGTTTGCCGCGGCCTTGCCTCCCGCAAAACGCAAGACGCCGCCGTGATAGGCGTCGTTGAACACGACGACCTTGCGCTTCTTGGTGAAATGTCGTGCCGCGGCCAGGGCTTGCAGGTTTGCCTCCGTGCCCGAGTTGGCGAATCGAACAAGCTGGATCCCAAAGCGTCGGCACAGCTCCCGCGCCAGAAGCTGCTCCTGCGCCGTGGTGCCGCTCAAGTTCATGCCCACGTTTTCCAAGACGTGCAGCGCGGCCTCTCGGATGACGGGATTCGAGTGGCCGTAGAGGGCAGCCGTGAAGTCCCCCGTGAAATCAACGAGGCTGCTCCCAGTTGAGTTACTGGACTCTTCACTACCCTGGGCGGCGACACGCTTACTCGCGACCATCTTGCGACGCAACCATGTACCCGTTGCCGGATTTAAGACTGAGAGGGAACGGATCGGTATGAAGGACAGATCTCGTGTTGCCCCCCGGGAGAGACTTGACAGCTTCTTCGTGGACAGCCCTGGACTCGGGGTTCTTCTGCGCAAATCGTACAACAGCGGCGCGCAGCACCTCCTGCAGGCCTGGGGAGGTTGTCGACGAAGCCATTGCCCTGGGAAAGGGGGGCGTGGGACGAGATCAAAGAGGACGGGGTGGACGAAGCACGCCGCTCGCAGGCTCTGTCTTCCGCAGACAACTCAGAAGGCTCGGCTCGGGGTCGGACCAGGGAGGTCCGGGAACTTGAGGGAACGACTTCACGGCCGCTTCTTTAACATTTGAATTCTGAAGTCATGCCGCGCCGGCAGCTCGGCCTACTTGTCCGCACTCGTTTTTTCTGTCGTGACTGGTCACAGCTTCGGCGTCGGTCGCTTACGGAAACAGAAACTGATTAACTGGAGGGACTTCTGGCTCCAGTGACACGCAAGGCCGCTCGGAAGACTTCGAGGCAGCATCACGAACACCCAATGACAGCAGGCCATCGCTTCTCAAGTACGGCGTAGACACGCGGCAAGTTAGTCAGCCAAGGGACTCCGCTCCGGTGGGCCGCAAAGAGGGGACATAAAGGCGGTGAGGGCGAAGAGACCGGCAGAATCCACTTTAGTATATCCCACTTTTATTTTTTCCTCGAGACCCGAAGCCTCTGTTCTTCGGTGACGATAGAGACGCAGTGCAAGGAGGAAAGGAAACTCCGTTTACGCCCTCACCTCGACCCACGATGGCCGGCTCAATAAACAAGCCGAAGAGTGAGCTTCCATTGCGGCTGCTGTCTTCACCAGCCTCTCGCTGACCGTAGCGCTTCATCAGAACCCAAGTCCAAGCGCGGCACAACCCGCCTTCGCCACAAAATCGAGAAAGCATCGGCGGCGAAGCAAAGAAAGCAGCGCAAGCTCGCGCGGAAAAATCCGGAATGGAGATCGAAACTGAAGAAAGATCCCGGGATTCCCAACCTATTCCCGTACAAAGAGAGACTGCTGCAAGAGATTGAGGAGAAGCGGATGAGGAAGGCGACCGAGGCCGAGAGGAAGAAGGAACTGGCCAAAGCGGCCCGGACAGGCACTGAGCAAGAACAGGAGGAGGCGATGGAGGACGTGGGGGCCGAGGCCGAGGCCGACGATGACATGGATGACGATGGAATGAACGACGACATCGACGAGTCGAACCCCATGGCCGCGCTGCTGGCCAGCGCCAGGGCCGCCGCGGCCAAGTACGACCGAGAGCTGGCCGACAGCGACGGCATGGACGAAGACGACGATAGCGACGATTCGGACGACGGCGGCGCACCCGAGGTTTCAGTCGGCCAGGCCTCGTCGCGGAAGACGTACGACAAGGTCTTCAAGCAGGTGGTCGAGCAGGCCGACGTCGTCCTCTACGTCCTCGACGCGCGCGACCCCGAGGGCACTCGCTCGAGGGAAGTCGAGCGCAGCGTCATGGCTGCGGCTTCTGGCGGCAAGCGGCTCATTCTGGTTCTCAACAAGATCGACCTGGTTCCGCCCAAGGTCCTCCGCGACTGGCTCGTCTACCTGCGACGCTACTTCCCCACGCTGCCGCTGCGCGCCTCCGGGGCCGCGCCGAACGCCCGCACCTTCAACCATCGCGACCTGACGGTGCAGAGCACGTCGGCCACACTGTTCAGGGCCCTCAAGAGCTTCGCGGCCGGCCGCCAGCTGAAGCGCGGCGTCTCCGTCGGCGTCATCGGCTACCCCAACGTGGGCAAGAGCTCCGTCATCAACGCGCTGCTGTCGAGGATGAGCGGCAAGGGCGCCAGCTCGTCCAAGGCCTGCCCGGCGGGCGCCGAGGCCGGCGTGACGACGAGCATCCGCAGCGTCAAGATCGACAACAAGCTCACCCTGCTCGACTCCCCCGGCGTCGTCTTCCCCTCCTCGTCCGCCGTCCAGTCGGGCGGCCTCGTCTCGCTCAAGAACGCGGCCGAGGCGCACGCCCACCTCGTCCTCCTCAACGCCGTGCCGCCCAAGCAGATCGACGACCCCGTCCCCGCCGTCACCCTCCTCCTCCGCCGCCTGTCCCGGTCCGCCGACCTGATGCAGAAGCTGGCGGACGTCTACGACATCCCGCCGCTGCTCCCGGACCGCGACGATGGCGACGTAACCACCGACTTCCTCGTCCAGGTCGCCCGCAAGCGCGGCCGCCTCGGCCGGGGCGGCGTGCCCAACACCAACGCCGCCGCCATGGCCGTCGTGACCGACTGGCGCGACGGCCGCATCCAGGGCTGGGTCGAGCCGCCCGCCCTGGCCGTCGAGCCGGCGGGCGCGCCCCCGTCCAAGCCGGCGGCCAAGAACGTGGGCGACGAGGCCGTCGTGCCGGACCAGAAGGAGATTGTCACCGAGTGGGCGGCCGAGTTCAAGCTCGAGGGCCTGTGGGGCGACGGCGACAGCGATGCGGACGGCGCAGACGCCATGGAGCAATAGCATGGGCCAGAAGCGACAGGCGGGCGACGACTGCGGGCTCTTCTGACCTGGGTGCTCCAAAAAAAAAGAAGAAAATCATCAATTTTCATTTTCCTTTTCGCATTGATGACGCTGTTTTGTATCAGGAGAATGCGAAAAGTGCTCGGCGTTACGAGGGCAGTAAGGTTGGGGCGATGCATGTATGGCCGGGCCTTGCTCCTTGGCAAGAGGGGGTGTTCAGCTTATATTCAGCATGGACAGCAGTCTTCTATGTATTCATGGTTCCGACCCGTCCGTTGTTTCCCCCCTACATGTTCATCAAGAGGGGGCCGAGCTGCCGTCCACATTGACGTCGTACAGGACGAAACGCCTCCCCTTCGCAAAGCGCCGTACCACACCCCTTGCTCGTCTTCTTCCTCTCCGGGGATGACGACGGTAGGGTTGCGGGCCCTAGGCGCTGATGAGCTCCATCTTGACGCCGCGCTTGCCCGTGGCGTCGTCCTTGTCGTCGCGGACGCGGACGCGGACGCGCTGGAAGAGCTCGAGGCGGAGGGCGCGGCTGCCGCGGGTGACGAGGGTGTAGGCGTCGGGGTCGAAGTCGGCCTCGGGCTCGGGCACGGCCAGGTCGCGCAGGCGGATGAGGCCCTCGATGCCGAAGCGGGGGACGAGGACGACGAGGCCGTTGCTGAAGATGCGCATGACGAAGGCGTCCTCGTCGGCGGCGGGGCGGCCGCGCAGCGCCTGGCCGACGTAGTAGGCGATGCTGGCGCGGCCGGCCATCTGGGCGTTGCGGTGGCGCGCGTTGATGTTGCGGCAGACGGCCTCGAGCCGGCCGCGGCTGCGGACCGACGCGTGCACCGCCTCGTAGCCGATGGCGGCCGCCAGCTGCCGGTGGGCCAGCAGGTCGGCGTAGCGGCGGATCGGCGACGTGAAGTGCGTGTAGATGGCCGACGCCAGCCCGTAGTGCCGGAACTCGGGGTAGGCCTGCGTGCCGGAGCAGAAGTACTCGGCGCTCATCATGCAGCGCGTCGCCATGATGCGCACCAGCGTGTTGAAGAAGGGCTCGCCCGGCTCGACGCACCGGTCCAGCGACTCGGCCAGCGCCTTGCTCGACTCGGTCCGCAGCTCGAGCCCCTTCTTGGTCCGCAGCTGGTTGGCCAGCTCGTCGAAGTTGGTCTTGGGCGGCGCCCCGTGCCGGCGCAGGATGGCCGTCTGCGGGAAGGCCTCGTAGATCTTGGCCGCCACGCTGACGTTGGCCAGCAGCATGAACTCCTCCACCAGCGAGTTGGTGTCGAGGAGCTCCTTGGTCTTGACGTCGATCGGGTCCGACGTCTCCGACTCCATCTGCACCTTGACCTCGGGCGACGACAGGCTCAGCGCCCCGGCCTCCATCCGCTTCTGCCTGAGCTTCTTGGACAGCATGAGCAGCGTGCGCATCCCGCCCGTCAGCTCGTCCTGCTGGGACTCGTCGTCGATCCGGAGCTGGGCCTGTTCGTAGCTGAACGCCTCGCGCGACTTGATGACCGACTTGGTGAACCGCACGCCGACCGTGTCCGCCTCGCCGTCGAGCTCCCAGATGACGGAGAAGGCGAAGCGCTCGACGTACGGCTTGAGCGAGCACAGGTCTGTGCCGAGCAGCATCGGAAGCATGTCGATGCGCTTGTCCACCAGGTAGACCGTCGTGCCGCGGACGCTGGCCTCGGCGTCCATGGCCGTGGCCGGCTTGACGAAGTTGGACACGTCGGCGATGTGGACGCCCACCTCGAAGTTGCCGTTCGGAAGCTTCCTGGCGTGGAGGGCGTCGTCGATGTCCTGACATCCGGGGGGGTCGATGCTGCAGATGAGCAGTCCCCTCAAGTCTTCTCGGTCCCTCCAGCCGGGATCATCGCTGCTCTCGGGCACCTTCCAGTCGTGGCCCTCCTTCGGGAGGCAGTCCAGAACGGTCCTGGGGAACGGCCGATACTGGACGTCCCATTCGAGGAGCAGGGCTTCCGTCTCGGCCGCCTTGGTCTCGAGCTCGCCGAGCGATCGCACGAGATGTCCGACCGGGTGTCTCGAGTCGCGCTCCCATGCGTCTATCGTGACGAGGAGCCGCTTCCCCAGAAGCTCCGAAACCTGGCGGGTCCGAAGTCGGATCTTGGGTATCTTCTTGTCCATGGGGATCAGGAACACGCTGTCCTGTTTTCGGCCCTGGTTCGAAGACTTGCTGGCCGAGGACGGGTCGATGTGACCGACGTACTGGCGCCAATTCCTTTTGACGACACCAATGACCTTGGCAGTCGGCTGCGGTCGGCTCTCCGAAGAAGACTTGTGCGTCATCTTCACCTCTTCCTGGAGAGCCTTGCGCTCCTTGTCGGAGACAAAGTCCCCGCGTTCGTCCGTGTCCGCATTCTCGTTTCGCGTGATTGCCTCTTCTTCAATGATCTTCGTTGACGGTTGTTTCCACTTGTCTTGCGGGAGAAGCTCGACGACGACGACGTCGCCGTCGACGGCGCGGTTGATGCTCTCCCGACCGAGCACGAGCAGCGGCTTGGAGAAGGCGGGAACCTTGATGGAGCCCTCCAGGTAGTTGTACGGAGAGACGTTGAATATGCCCTGGTGCATCAGGCCGGCCTTGACTCCAGTCATCAACTTGGACAGGGTGTAGTATTCCGGGTACAGCATCTGCGAGGGCTTGCTGAACCCGGCTCCTCGGGCTTGAGAGTGGACCACCATGTCGAGCAGCTTCTCGCCGTCCTCGAGGCCCCGCACGTATTCCACGAGAGTAGAGGCGCTGAGGCCTTGCTCCCGAGCCTTGCGCACGTTGTCCCGGTCATCGCTGAGCATGACGATGGCGGGAACCTTCTTGGCCCTCGACCGGGCAAGATGATGGCCATACCATTCGACAGCCATCCTGACGGCACGGTCATTGCGGTCATTGACGCTCTCGTTAGGTTCGCGGTTGACGTACGTCTCCAGCCGAAAGTCGTTGAAGAATACGTAGAAGCGCTTTTCTTCACTCTTTGTCAGTCCCACCAGACGATTGTAGAGCGGCAGGGATCGGTTCCTGAGCTCTTCTAGAACCGTCTGGAGGATTATGACGTCGTAGAAGCAAGAGCTTTGCTCGAACAGATCCATGGCGTTCAGCAGCGCATTGGTGTCAGGGACCAGGTAATGGCCCCCAGGGAAGGCTTTGGTAGCCGCAGGTTTGTCCGAGAGGACAGGCGGTTGGACTGGCCGATATCTTGTCAGTCTGGTTACGGCCGTAGGCACGCTTCAACGTACTCTGGCCGGCCGCATTTCTGGGGGCTCCGTCGAGGCAGGCCTTGCAGATCTTGGAGGAGCACGGGATATCGGTTCTGAGATAGACCTCCCTCACAATTTTCTGCACCTTGCCACTACGCGTGGAGCGAACGTAGACCTTACTGGAGATGTTCGCCGCCAGCGGGTCGGCCGGCTGCGATCTCTTTAGGCTCGTCATGGCGCAGCGAAGGTTCACTTGAGGCCGAAGAAGACGATGATGGAAGTCTTGGGAGAGATGCCCTGAAGCGTTTAGCGGACGAATCACGGTTCCCGGCGCGCTTCTAGTCTTATCGATACGCGATACAGTCCACTTCAACGACCGGCCCTTCTTTTCATCGAGCAATCGACAGCCGGTGGAGGGAAGCTCGAGCAGCGAAGCTTCAGGCACTTGATGGGCAGCGCGAGATTTCGCAAAAGGGAAATAAAACGAAACGAAAAGAATAAGGAGTGAAAGCAGTCGTTCCGCTGGCCGAGATCGCCCGACGCCCACAGGGATTTTCCAAGGATCACGTGGCTCTGGATTAGTCGCAGCACGTGACTTCTTCTGGACTCGTAAAGTACCTAGGTACTTGCCATAGCCTCAGACGACGACGAGGCCATGATGCTCATAGCCCAACAAAGACTCGTCCAACGTCCCGTCGACACGCCCGATGTGAGACCTCGAAACAGGCCCAAGAACAGAGCAACCGGACTCGATGTGAGTATCTGAAGCGGGGCCTAATTTCCGAGTTCCCTCGAACACGCTCGCCGCGGGCATACCGTATCTGACCACTCCCAGGCGGCCACCACCCGCAAACGATGTCACGCTATCGGTCCACGGCGCCGCCCTCTTCTCTCTCTCACCGGGAACGTCCAATGAGGGGTAGGCGTAGCGGACTGCAAGCGTCGGGTCTCTCTGGGACGAAGCAGGTGACGCCAGCCACCTCATGGACCTCGCAAGCGTCGTGCAAAGTTGGACCGTCGGACTGTCGGCGCCATCTCACCCCCCGTCGATGGTCAAGTCGCAGACGAAGGAGTGGGCAGGAAGGCAGGGTTCACGGCTCTGCCGCGGGCGCAACTGAAGTCGACCAGGCCATGATGCCACGGCGTCGCGGAGCCTTGTCCGGGCCAAATTCGGGCCTTTCATCGAACATGCCAGGTGGATTGGCGCCGTCATGAGTCACCGTTCGCTCTCAGCCTACCAGTTGCCAACGCGCATGGATCCGGACCGGCTCGGCAGCAGGGATGGAAAGTGACGGCAGCTTGGATCCGTCGCGGTAGCGACAGGACTCGATTGTTGGAAGCCGCGCAAATCGTCCGAAGATGATGCAATCCGGCTGGCAGGAGCCCGCGAGCTTGGATGTCTCAGCCGCAAACCAGAAAAACCGAGTCGAACGAGGCTCCTGTCCCCCACCCTCGAATACAGGGATAACGCGGTTATCCTGCGTCGTCTCCGGCTGCACTGCAATGATCTAAGCCGTGGGTAGCTCTCCGACGGAGACCACATGACCCGGTGGCCGCCCCCCTCTCCCCTACCCCAGTGGCCGCTGTGACGCAAAATGGGGTGGCGAGATGGCGTCGAACGGCTTGCGCACTGACGTTGAAGCTCTTGGCGGCAACGGAGACTGGCCGTGCGGCCAAGCTTGATCGGACAGAGCAGCAACAGGGCCTATGGCAAGCTTCCGACGCGCAATTTGGACTGAAGGAACGGGCGATGCTGCAACAGATGGTGCTCACTGTTGCACACCCGTGAAGGACTGTGGATGCGCAGGCGTGCAGTGCAGTCCTCGGGGCTGGGGTTGCTGCACGGCCGAACCTGTCTCGTGCCTCCCGGCTCCCGTCTTGGACCGAAGGCGCAGCGAGTCTTGTCATGCCGGTGCCGGCAGCCAAGGAGGAGCAAGTCGACCATGCCGCCGCATTCCCATCGGGGCCCAGGCTCTCTGTCGGGGGTGCCGTTGGAGACTGGTCGGCCCCATGATTTGCGCAGGAAGAGGGGAAGGGGGGGGGGATCGCGAGCCGACCTCATGATCCACGCAAGGCTCAGCGGCATCATCGAGGGCAGGCAGTGGCAGTCGAGATCAGATGGCGGCCTCGACACTGGACCCTTTTCCCCGGCATTTGAGCGAGTCGTTTCCCGGAGACTCGTGGCTGCCGGACAAGGCGCTGCAAAGGGTCGCGGATGTGCAAGAGCCTGTGGCACGGCGACGGCGGGAGGAGACGGGGCCAATACGAGGCTCGCCATGGACAAAGTGCCAGTGCACTCGGCCCGCATATGTCGATGACGGGCTTTGCATTGTTACATATCACCAGTGTCAACATGTTGAATAGATTGGTGGCGTACGATACGCCATCTAGACGCTCTACTACAAGCCTCTCTGCATTAGCATGAGCGGCTACCAGGGCGAGGCACGTCCGGTGGCGGCGGGGAGAAGGCGCGAGCGAACCATGGACTTGAGGCCGAAGGCTGATGATTCGCAAAGGACCGACAGAAGGGCAAGCAACGTCGCACATGGCCAACGAGGCCCAGGCCAGTCGGACCAATGCCTTGCGGGCGACAGGGTCTACAGACACGCAGGGCCCCCCGTCGGGCTGGATCAATGGTCGATACGATGACGGGCAGGGCGGCGAAGCAGGGGCCTCGAAGGCCGGGGTCAGACACGGACGGTGACGCGGGAGCCAAGCAGTCGAAGATGGCGGGCGGCCAGCTCGAGGGACGACTCGGCCGGCGGACGTGGCAGGCGTGAGACGCAAGACGCTGGCTCAGACGGGCGGACGCAGGGAGGTCGAGGCCGGGCGAGCGGCCGACTCGGAGTCCGGGGGACGACGGGTCGAGGCGGGCAGCGGAAGGGTCGAGGACGGCATCTCGTTTACGAAACGCAGCGCTGATTCGTATCGCCCGAAGTGGCCGGACTTTGAGCTGAGGTTTCACGCAGCAGCAGCAAGCCACGGCCCCTCGGCTGGGAAGCAGGCCAATGACAGGCAGGCGGACGACGATCATTGCGGACTTTGCTCAGCAGTCCGAAGGCTGCATGGCCGTCGAGGGAGCCATCGGGGCTCAGGGCCCGACGGACGGAGCACGCGACGGTCAACCTGCGGCGGCGGCCGTTTCATGCGAGAGCCTTGGTCCAGGACAGCCGATCGGAGGGGCAGGCGAGGGGCCGGCAATCGTGGGCGACTCGTTTTAGCCCCCGAGCCAAGGAAATACGCGAGAGGAGAGGAGAGGAGAGGAGAGGAGAGGAGAGGCGGAGGAGAGTCTGGGGCCAAGGAACGATGCGCGCCACCGCGTCAAGCCGCGCTGCACGGCACCACGGGGCCACCGCCTGCCTGCCTGCCTTGTCCCGTCGCAGAGGAGACAAGGCAAGGGGAGACAATGGCGTGAGGCAAAGAAGAAGAAGAAGAAAAAAAAAAGGGGGGGGGGAAGAGGCAGAGGTAGGAAGAGGCAGAGCCAAGGGCATGCATGCGTCGACGCTGGACAGGCGGACAGGCAGGTCGGCGAGGTAGCAGTCCGTTGCAAGGACGGGAGACTTGGCATGAGGCATGACGACGATGCAAACCGGCCCGTACCAGTTCCCTGACAGACGAGCAAAAGGGCCGGGCTCGGGCGGCAGGCAGGGGGCGAACGGGAGGCGGCCGGGCGGTTTTGGCCGTAGAGAGCGAGCTGGACCCATGGATGGATAGATGGAGAAGATGTATGCGACTGTCTGGATGCGCATCCGCGGACTGCATGTGTTCGCATGTATGTGTATGTACGTGTACGTATGTGCGTATGTCTTGTGGCTCTCATCCGGCTTTGCCCGTGAGGACAAGGCCGGGACACAGAGAGCGAGAGCGAGAGCGAGAGAGAGGGCGGGAGAGAGAGAGAGAGAGGGTGAGAGAGAGAGAGAGGAGAGTGAGAGAAGAGACGAGTCGAGAGGAGGCCGAGCAGCTGCAGGGCTGCCGTTCGGGCCGGCCAGGAGGGGCGGGTGGCCCGCGGGTGCTCATGTGAGAGGCCAAGGGCTCGATTGGGCAAACGGATGACGACGGGAGACACAGGCGGCGAGTCGTGCGTCGACGATTTTAGGGCACGGAATGAGACAGGGCGAGGACAAGCGCGGGCGGCGGCGGGCTGAGGAATGACGACGACGACGACGACGAGAGCGACGACGAGAGCGAGACGATGCAGCGCCGGACTACGGGCGCCTGCCATCCTTTCCTGCCCGTCCCTTCGCCAGCAGCAGCGGCAGCATGTGAGAAGACGGTGACGGCGGGCACGGCCATGGTGCGACATGCATGCGCAGGGTCGGCCGAGCTGAGCGGCCAAAAGTGCGAGCCGTCGGGCGCGCGGGAGCAGCAGAGACAAAAAAAGGCGCCCGTGGGGCCGACGACGGTCGGCCTCGGCGCTGCCCCGACCGGACCGCTCCGGGGCTGGGGCCGTCCGGGCAGAACAGGGCTGGAGCCGAGGGTCCGGGCCGGAGGGGGGGGGGGATCTTGCGGACGACGACGACGACCTGCTGCTGCCATATTTGAATGATTTTTCTCCTCTTTCGCCCATGGGTATAGACAGAAGAACAGAGAAAGCAAAAAGCGGCTTGGGTGAGTCACTGGACGGAGACGAGGAGAGGCGGCCGGCGCGGGGCCCGGGCTGGACGCCGGCGCGGTCGGGCATGGCAGATTTCACATGCGCCAGGGGCCTGCGCGTGCAAGGCAGGCAGGCGGCTGGCTAGCCTCAGCGCCGGCGGCCGCTACGGACTGCTGGCCTGGATCGCCGCTCTTGGCGGAGCAGGGCCGAGGTCAAGGACGGGCGAGGCCTCTCCGTCCGACTTCCCTTCGTCCGGCGCCCCTTTTTTTTTTTGGATGGACTGTCTCGGGGAGAAGAAGGAAAGAGGTGGTGGTTCGTCGAGGGCGACGGCAATAATAATCATGGCCATGGTAATAATAATAACAGCCGCAACTAACTCGGGGGCTGTCTCTCGGGGCCACACCGATGGAAGGATTCCATCGGAAAAGGAAACCAGGGGCGGGCGCACAATCCTGCGCCAGAGACAGAGACGAGAGAGACAGGCAGGGGTTCGTTGGTGGGCGCTATTCGGTCGGGAGGTTATTTTTTATTTTTGTTTGTTCATCCTGCCACCCTCCCTCGTGTCTCCTTGCTGGTGTTGGTGGAGCAGCCGAGGCCTCGTTTTTTTTTTTTGTCTTTGCCCGATACCTAGACGGACGCTGGGTCCGTGGCCGGATCCGGACGCGGCTGGCCCTAGGCCGCAGGCGAGCAAGGAGAGGGAGAGACAGGGAGACGGTCGGCTGGCACGCGTCGGCCTCTGTTGTCTCTGCCGTCGGCCGGGCGAGCGACGGCGGTGCCGGCCGGCCGGGGATATCGGCCATAGCAGCCAGGTCTCGCAGTTGTCTCGGAGGCGGGCTGTGGCGCGGCGGTGGCGCAGGCGTCGGCCCTGCTTTTGCTTTTCCGGCCTGCCGGCTCGAGCGGCTGGCGGGCGGTGGATGATGGGTCGATGCGGCGACGCATCAGCCACGAGCCGAGTGCTGCTCATAGACTGCGGCGCCGCCCCCCGGCCGGTGCGGCTCATCGAACTGCCGCCGTCATCGGGCCGGCGAGGCCGGACGCGAGCCCCGGAGCCGGTCCCCGCGCCCGGCCATGGGGCCCCCCCCTTGCTGGCCTGTTTCGCAAAAGGCCGGGCTGGACGCAAGGGCTGGCTCGATCCCACGGGGCTGAGGCGAGACAAGGCCCATCATCTCCGCCCGATCCCATGCCTCGTACCGTGCACGCACCCACACACACACGCACGCACGTCAGCGTGCGAGCCGGCGCCACCCAGAGACAGGCATCGTGCCTCGGGTGGAGAAGGAGAAAAAAAAGGAAGAATTCGAAAGGAGAGGGCTGGGGCGGCTGCTGGCTCGTCCGCCCAATCACGGCCCCGGCGCCAGGGGGGGGGGGGCGAGGCCAAAACAAAGGAAGCAGGCATCGCAACCGCGGCCCCGAAGCCAGGCGGAAGCCAAAATCGAAGACGGCCGGCAAGACAAACCAGCGGGGCACTGCTCGTGGGGAACCGACGCAGCCCGGCCCACGAACTCGTCTGCCACCCTCTTCTCTCTGTGCCTGCTGCTGTGCGACACGCCTGCCGTCGCCCGCCCTGGCTGCTTTTTTCCTCCCCCCCTGCTATTACAGTACCTACCTATATCCGTTGCTCTGTTCCCTTCCTCTTCTCATCTTGTTCTTTTTAGGGCCGCTTCTTGAAGGGGTGGACGGGAGGAGCACAAGGGGGTGTGGCGAGGGCGAAAAAGCAAGGGGTGTAAGTGGTGTGGGGGGGCGACTAGGGGAGGGGGGGGGGTTTCGAAGAGCTGTGCTCCCTTTCGGCTGGAGCCTTTCGCGGCAGACAATCCATAGTCTATTATTCATGGCCGGTTGGCGATGCAAAGACGCAGCCCGTATCTGAGTTTGCACCTCGGACGCACCGGCAACCTCGCCTCCCCTCGCCCTCCCGACTTGCTCCTCGGTTGTTTGTTTGTTTGTTTTTTCTTTCTTCCTCGACGGCATCCAAGGACGAAGCGCATCGCGGCGCCGGCATCCAGACAAGGCCAACAGAGTTTCCTGGCCTCGCCAACCCAAAGCCGGGTCGCAGGTCGATAGTCGGTCCCGGCTCGGCGCGCATTCGACCAATCAGCAGAGCCGGGCTCGCCGCCTGTTGCGACGGCGAATCAGCGAACAAGACGGTCGGACCCGGCCTCGCTGTGGCGCCGGCCTCGCTGCAGCCCGGTCCCTGCTTCTCCGTGCCGGCCGGGGACGTCGCCGCGAGGGTGCTAGTTGCTCATGGCACGACGAGCTGAGCGCACGGCACGCGCTCCGACGTCGTCCGCCCGTGTCTCTTCCGGGCACGAGACGGAGCCTCTCTGTCTGCTTGCTCTCTCTCCGTTGGCCTGTCGACAGAGGGCGCGCTCGGAAATTGGGTAAGCAGACGGCTGTCTGTGGCTGGGGAGCGAGGTGCCCGGTAAGCAGACGGCTGTGTGTGGCTGGGGAGCGAGGTACCGCGGTACAAGGCCTTCCCGCTCCGCCAAACGCCCCCTCCCTCCTTCCCTCGGCCCTGCCCCCCACACACAGCAGCGGCGAGCACCCCCACCCCTCCTCCCTCCCTCCCTCCTTCCCTCCTGCCCTCCATCCCCCTCCCCACTTGCCGCAGGCGGCGGCAGCGGCGGCGCCCAGCTGGGAGGGAGGGAAGGAGGAGCCAAGTTCCATCGGCTTGTTCCTCGCATCGGGCGTGCATTGTCTGCGGCCAGCCCTGTGGCGCGCGCGGCCGTGGCTGGCTCACATGCTCGTCGCCGTCCGTCCTTGGTTCGGCCGCGAGTTGCTCGAGTCTGCATCTGTATCCATGTCTTCATCCTCCGTGCGTGCCTTTGGGCACCCTGCGCCGGCGTCGTCTACGTACAATACATACATGCCTACAGTCTACAGTACATACATGGGCGGGGCATATATGTACATACATACATACATAGCACAAGCGAGATGGCCCTCCACCAGCCGCCGTGTGTCAGCGCACATGCACGTCGGTACGTACCGCCGCGACACAATGGATTGTGCGCCGCCGGCGATCGATGCCTGGCCTCCTCCCACCGCTGTCAGGCTGTCGGCGCCCGAAGCCAGGGGACGGGCCGGTGAGGGAGGCCCTGCCGAGGCACGGCAAACCGTCGCCCTGACCGACGCGCAGCAGCAAGACGCCGTAAACGAGGCACACCTCGTCTGAAAAATAAAGAATAAAAAATAAAATAGAAAACGCCCTCTCTGGCGCCGTCTCATCCTGCCGGGATCAAGGCCGCGAGCCGAGCTGCAAGCCCGGCTCACCGTCCACGGCGCCTGTCTGTCTCCTCCGTAGCGGCGCGCGCGCCCAATCGCCAGCCGCGGCCCTTGTCTCGCCCAGCAGCGCCGCTGGTCCGGGGCGCGGCGAGTCATGCCGACGAGCCTTCTCGACGTCTGTCACCTGCCACGGGGGACGATCCCCCCGGCACGGGCGTGCTGCTACCACGGCACGTTGCGCGCTCGTCCTCGTCGTCGCCTTGCCTGGGCGCCAGGGGTCCGGAGGCCTGCCTGTCTGTCTGCCTCTGTCTGAGAAGGTGTGTGTGTGAGGATTGGGTGTGGCGCGTGGGCGTGTATCTCGTTCGACATACGACATACATACATA
>NJEV01000593.1:0-15781 GCA_002591385.1 Cordyceps sp. RAO-2017
GAGTGGGAGGGTTTGAGGGGAAGAAAGGGGAGAAGCGCAGGAAAGGAGAAAGAGAGCTACCTGGGTGGGAGAGCAAGGCTACAAAAGCAGTGGCACTGAGGGCGAGGCAGGGAGGGGAGCTGGCCAGAGGTTAGTTAGTAGGTAGGGGGGGGGAGCTGTCCGGACTACCTCTCCTCTCCTCTGCCAACTGCGGACGAAGCATGTACAGCAACAGCCAAGGTAGGGGCCATATGTATGTACAGATTACCTGCATCTGTACATACATACCGACCTACATGCTTCTGCTTGCTGCCATAGCTATCAGCACGGGCTAGGCTGGATCGAGGAGGGCTGGCGCAGACGAAACTCGCGCTCGTCTTTGCGTCAGCCTCAGAGGCGAGGCACAGGGTAGCGGAGGGCGACGGGCCGCGGTGCGGGGGTGGGAAGAAGAAGAGGAGGCGCGAGGCAGAGGGGAGGGAGGGGGTGAGGCCGAGAGGGAGGCCGAGGGGAGGAGAGAGGCCGTATGGAGAGGAGAGAGAGAGGGAGACGGAGAGAGACAGACGGCGGGAGAGGGCGTGGCGGCAGCAACAGCAGGCAAACAACAGCCAGAGCCTCGAGCAGGTCCGTACCGTACTGTCGTCACTGTACGGACAGTATACAGGCTGCAGCAAGGGGTGTATGTATGTGGTGGTGGTGGGCGTGGCTGGGGCCCTTCGCAGCAGCTTGGCCGCCTCCTCCAAGCCGTCACCTCGCCTTCTGCTGCGGAGCTGCTGTCCTCATCTTGCTGCTGGAGACGGGGGGGGGGTGAGGGGGGAGGAGGCTGGAGTCATGTTCCTTGTGGGGAGCGAGAGAGAGAGAGAGGCTAGCCTGGCTGGCTGGCTAACTGGCTGGGCTGGCTGAGGAGGGGCGTGGCCTTGGAAACTTTTCTGGACGGACGTAGGCCGTGCGCTCTCAGGGAGGGGGGGTGTCCGCATCATCCCACACGGAAGCACTGAAGCAGCAGCAGCAGCAGCAGCAGCAGCAAGCCAGGGACGGGGCCAGGCGCCGACCCAACAGCCGAGGATGATGGAGGACGGCCAGGAAAAACAGAGCGGCGAGGGAGACGGGCGGGAGCGCGGCCGAAAAGAAGGAGGAGGACAGCCGGATAGGCGGTGGTCGGTCGACTGACGGCGGGGAAGGGGGCCAAGGCCGGCATCGTCGCCTCTCTCGTCTGCCGGCTGCCCTGCGTCTCCCTCGCAGGGCCGAGCTTCCTTGGCCTCGGGAGTTGGCCATGTCAGTCGGTCGGTTCCTGCTGGCTGGCGCGCTCGGTCGACCGCCGCCTCATGGCAATGCCCTTTGTTCGTCTTCCTCCTCGTCGTCCTCTCCATCTGGCTGGTCCGTCTGTGGCGCCGTCCCGCTCACTGCTGCTGCTGCTGCTGCTGCTCCCTCCTCGGCCTGGCGACGGAGAGGAGGGAGGGGGCACTCGCCGCCGCCGCCGCAAACGGCACAGAGGAACGAGCTCGGTCCGCCAGCGAGGTACCGGAAACTAGACGTGCCGCGAACGGAGGCCGGCTCGGGCAGGTCGCGGATACACGCGCGAGTCGGTGGTGGGAAAAGCCTTGGCCGAAAGCTGCAACTCCGCCGGCTCCATAGGGCCAAGGGCTGATGACGGAATCCGTACGTTTTCGTCATCGATGGATGATCCTTCGGGAGGCGGGGAGAGGCAGAGGAGGGGAGGGGGGAGAAAAGAGTCAAGATTGCTGCTGCCCTGAGATCACGTGGTGCGGCGGGCGTTCGGCCCGAGAATGGCCCGACTGTTCTTCCGAGAGGGCAGGGCGGCAAGGGAGTAGCTGAGGACAAGTTAGGTAGGCAGCCAGCCTCCTCGACAAGCCTCGTCCACTCGCTCTGCTTGCTTCTCTTCGCCTTACTCTCCACCTCTCTTTCTGTTGCTCACCTCTCTCTCTACTATCTCTCTCTCTTCCTATGCCATCTCCCCATCCTTCTCTGCCCCTCTGCCTTGTCTCCCTTCTCCTCTACCTCTCTCTCCTCTCCTCTCGCTGCCACTCCTCCTCTCCCCAGACTGCCGTCCATCGCCAAGATGCGCCGCCCAAGCCTCTGTCGTTGGCTCCACGCCCACAGCTCGCGAGCCGTCGAGAGCTGAACGAACGGCCAGCCGGCCGAGCGCACAGCAGAACAAACCGGCGCGATGCCGGGCCCCAGCCCCAGGCCGGACAATGCCCAATCCATGTATGAAATAGGTCTGGTCCCCCCCCTGCAGGCCCGCCATGCACCCCGACTTCCAGCGCATTTCCCCTTCCGGACGCCAGACGCCTCGCCATTCGGCATCGTCGCCCAACCAATGACGACCGGCGTCGTCGGCCCACGGCACCGCAGCCGAACCGGGCAGTGAGTGGCCCTGCCCTATCTCCTCCCTCCCTCCCGTCGATCCAACCCGGTTGCTTCTTCGGCGGACGGCCCTGTTTCCATGCCAGAGAGAGAGAGCGGTTGCCCGGCGGGAAACGGGCATCGACCCTGTTCCGCCGAGCTGGGCCCCAACGGCAGGCCGTGTCCGTGGTGCAGGGATCACGGGAGAAGCGCAAAGGAACATCCCGTCAAGAGCTCCTGGCCAGTCCGGCCCCCACCTCGCCCGTTCCGCGATCGGCCGTCGTTTGTCGAGTATCGGAGTGTATGGCTTTGGACCGGGCTGTTGGGCCGGGACCGTGTGTGTGTGAGTGTTAGGTGTTGCATGACGTCGGCGAGCCGTCTGGACGACCTTGCCGCGCGCAGGCGATGCGCAATCAGCAGCAGGACACTCGTCTCGGAAAATGAGGTCCAACTTCGTATCCGACGGGGGAGCCTCGTCCCCTTCCAACAGAGGCTGAATCTCGTATCCATATAGACACAAGCGCGGCCCACCGCCGTGCACGTAGCGAAACCATGGCGCAGACACGCATCGTATACGCCTGCAGACAGAGCCGCGCGACCGCGCGACCGTCCTACCCGACAGTCGGAGCCGAACGCGGCGGACGGTTCTGGGCCGCTCTCGTCTGCGGGGCCCGCGAATTTGCTCGTCCGAGGTGCCGGCCAAGGGGCAACAAGAAAACGCGAAACAAACGGAGACGAGAGATGAGTGGGGGAGAGAGTGAGGGCGAGGAAGAGAGGGAGAGCTCGCCGTCAGGGACCAAGTTCGCCTTGTACGAACCACTCGCGGCGTCGACATTCAACGTCTCACGGGCTCTACGTGAACGAAGCGCCTCTCTGGGGGCAGGCCAACTCTGGCGAGAGGGCGGGAGGCAAGAATAGCAAGACGACGCCGACGGCGTTGAGAAGCGTACTGCCCGTCTCTTCAACGAAGTCTGCAGCGTCCGGGACTGCCCCGTGCCCAGGGCCTTTTTCTCACTGGAACCGAACCTGCCTCTCACACAGCCTCGGGAGGTCTCTCGGTTCGGGAGAGGTCTTCAGAGGAGTAAGCGGCCGGCAATGCAATGCAGTGCGATGCACGCCCGTTGCGAACCCTTTCCACTGCTTCTCTACCCAACATCAGGACCGTTTTCTTCGATCGCTGCGCCTGTAGGTCCGTCATGCGGAGAGTCTCGACCTCCAACAAACCAGACTTGCAGTCTTCACGGTATTCGCAGACCACGCTCCCGAGGCAGCGACAGGCCACGGACGGCAGGCCGCAGACGCCCCTGCGGAATTGCGAGAGCTGGGCGCGCTGCTGGCACAAGAGCGAGCGACGACGGCGCACGTATGCAGGAATGGCATCGTGCGTCGCCCGCAGCGCTCATCCATCTCGCGGCGGCCCCCCAACGGCCAGGAGCTCGGCGCAATGCAACGACGGCGCCGCCGCGGTTGATGAGCCGGGCGCAGCACATTGCGGGGAGATTGGCCGCCTCCCCTCCTCTCTCGGCCGGCTCGGTTCATGCATTCCGATGACCTGATGGCCGCGGGCCCGGGATAACGACGGTGAGACATTCACGTCACAAGAAAGCGAGGGAGGGGCGACGGCGGTCAATTTGCGCCAAAAAAAAAATGAGAGGACTGAGGCCGAGCAGATAGACTCTGGGTCGAGGCTGACAGGTTCGAGAGAGAGAGAGAGAGGTAGTAGTTATGCATGTGGCCCGGCGGACTCAGGATTCCGGCTTAAGAGACATGCTCTTGTGCGAGGCGAGTCGAGATCGTGGGCACGAGAGACAGCATCCACCACCAACAGACGCGAGGGAGGAGTAGGTGGACAAGGTGAGATAAACGAAGAGGCCATGGGCACAACAACGCAGGACAGGGTCGCTCGGGTGGTGGTGGCCGAGCGTGAAGTGATAGCGAGAGCGAGTCTCAGCCAGAACGGGATGCATTCGAAACAGCCGGAGGACAGAGAGAGATGGCGAGGGACGAGAGGCGTGGGACAAGAGGTGCCTTGGCTGGCTTGGCAGGCGGTGGGCCGAGGTGCGGTCGTCGGGATATTGCCCGAGCAGCACTTCCGGGGTAGCATTGGCTCGAGAGCGCATCGTGAGACAGGCCGCAGCAGGCCTCGCGCTGGAGAAGAAGCGTGTCAGCATTTGTAGGGTGGCCTTGGGAGATGGAGGAGGGAGAGACAAAGGAATGGGAGGAGGGTTGGGATTGGGATTGGGATGACTCGCTAATCGGCCGGATCTGGCTGGGCAGACAGAAGCCGTGACGGACGGGGGAATGGCCAAGATGCGAAGCATGTTTTGGCGATGCGTCCATGCCCATGCCCGTCGTGCCGGTGCCCGTGCCCATGGCCGGCTCGAGGCCGTCGCCCAACGGATGGCGTGCGCGTGATGCAGTCCGTTTGGATGGATGCCACCCACGGCCGGTCCACAGGCATCAGGCCAGCAACGAGGGCAGCGTCCTGGATGCTTGTTCCCGGTCGCAACGCGAATCAACAGACAACCAGATGTTGCGCGTCATGCACGGCACATCATGGCCGGGAATCGAATCGGTCCAATGCCTGCGTCCGCTTTGCTGGCTGGCTGGCACGGTACGAGACCGGGGTGTTGTGAAGGAGGGGGAGGCCGGCGAGGAGGAGGAGACATGCAGGCGACGCCGGATGATGGCAGGCGGGACGACCCGTCACGTTCCACCGGCCGGCCTTCTCCATTCGGCAGGGCGACGACGATGGCAATCTCGTGACGAGCGGCGCAGACGCGTCACCCGGGCCCGTCGTGTCGTCCGTCAAGCTCCGGCAGCAGCAGCCGGACGTTGGGGCGGGCGGCGGGCGACTTAAGGCGGAGGCGGGCGGAGGGCGGACAGCGGCGACGACTCGGCTTCCATCTCGATCTCGGTCGGGCCGACGGACGGCGACAGGACAGACAGCCGGCGCGACGAGGCCGTCCTCGTACCGTAAACGCCGTCGGCGGCAGGGCTCGGCTCGCACGGTCCGCAGGCTTGGCCGAAGCAGCCGAGAGCGCTCTGATTTCCCCCTCCCTGCGTCGCGACCCTGTATGTCTCACAAACAGCAAGGGGACGGAGTAAAAAAGAAAAGAAAAGAAAAGAAAAGAAAAAGAAAGCAAGACGGAGGCGACGACGGCGACGACGACGACTGAGGTCGAGCTCGGCCTAGCGCGAGAGACGGTCGGAGAGAGGCTCGAGGTTTTCCGGGCTGCTCGCTTACGTAACGGAACGAGGCTACTGCTTGATGTACTTTCTTACATGCCAACACACAGAGTTCCAGAGCGGGATCGACCTTGGAATCTCCGAGGAATTCGGGGCAGAACGCGGCAACGAGACAAAAGAGAAGAAGAGGGCGGGGGGGGCCGAAAAGGGGAAAAGAAGCAGAAAAAGAAAAACAAGAGAGGCGGGAGCCAGGATGGGCGCGCTGTGCGTTCCGGGAAATTGGACGCAGCCTCGTGGATGCATGCAATTTGCCGCAGCAGGCCGGCGCTGCATCGCCCGAGGTACCGGCGCGCGAGAAATGGCGGGTCGAGGTACATATGCATGTAGGCGGAGCGACCGATTGGATCGCGGCGAGTTCCTCCGCGGGCCTGCGGGCGCCCCTTTATGTGCTTCTGTGGTCTAGACGCAAGCGGGACGTGCACATACGGGGGGTCGTGCTGCTATCGCGCAGAGGGCTGAGCGAGGCCATCTGGAATCGGGCGCACGGGCATGGCAGAGGCACGAGCGGGCTGCAGCGGGCGTCGGCATCGTCATCGGCGTCGTCATTCGGCCCACGGGCCAGCCTCTCGCGGAGCCGCCGGGCGAGGCGAGCTCGTGGGGTACGGCGACGCCGCCTATTGCATCGCTCCTCTTGCGGAGCGTCGAGAGTGCCTCGACAACGCGCTCGGCATCGGATTCGGGGGCGAGGACGCTGCTGCTCAAGGCAAGCAAGGAGAGTCGGTTGGGCGGAAAAAGTATCTCTCATCCGTCTGTGACTCGAGGCCACGACGACCAGGGGGGGCCTTTCTCGTATGTATGTGTATCAGCGTGTGCGTGCACCGTTTCTTTTTCCCGATGACATGGGTCGTCGCGTAACACGATGCAGTCAGTCGGTGCCTCTCCATCTATCGACTGGTCGAGTAGGTAATCTGTGTATGTAAGGGTCAGATGGGCCAGCCAGCATCCAGGTCTTTTGCTGCAGCATCTGCGGAACCATGTGTTGTTTGTTTTCTTCGACTGCCCATGTCCCTGGCACGCCAATGGCAAGAGGGGAAGATCGAAAGAACAAAAACAACAGAATCTAAAGTTGAACTAAAAAAAAAAAACGGTCGAGCGGATCTGCGATTTTCGCATGAATGAGTCGGTGATGGGCGGACGGTCCGAGCCATGGCCCGTGAGCTTTGTTTTGTCATGCAGAGTCTTTACCAACAGGCGTATTGCGGTCCCCCCCCAGCTGGGGTAGAGGCGGAGGAGGAGGTATGCAAGGAGACTCACAGACACGCAGGAGAGAGGAGAGCCTTCAGCTGGCGCTCGCAGGGACGGGGGAGGAGAGGAGCAGCGAGTGAGGCCCTTTTCTGCGTCCCTGGCACCGAGTGTTCAATTTTTCTTTTTCCCCTTCTTTTTTCCTGTGTCGCCGCTGACGAAGAGGCGTCGCGTCGGCAGGGATCTGGGCCGTGGCGCGCGGCGCATGGATGAGAAACCCTGGGCGCTGTCCAGATCCGTTTCCCTGCCCGGGTCGTCCGTCGCTCACTAGCAGCATCAGCAGTGGGCACAGCGGCATCAAGGACGGGCCCAGGGGCGTACCTTGCAGGCGGCATGGCAGGCAGGCAGCCAAAACACGGATCGGGCCACCTGAAGGAGTTCTGGCCTTGGGCTCTCTGCCCTTCTGGGAGCTTCTGGGCGCTCCAGGCCCGGGAGAGAGCGCCCGGGTCGGCCTCCTGTCGAGGGCGACGGCGTGCGGTCGGGCAGCGGGCTCTTGGCACGGCGATGCGACGCCCTCAGCGGGACAATATCTTGGCTGGATGAGACAAGGGGCCAAAGAATCCGACGAGAAACAAAAAGGGACCCAAGCTCCCGAGAGATGGGAGCGAGTGAGAGGGCGCTAAAACAAACAAGGCGGACGAGAGGCTGGCTGGTCTTCGCTAGCCGGCCTCCAGTCGTCGCTGCTAGGCCGGCCCTCGCCTAGCCGGCCCTCGCTAGCCGTGGCCGCTAGGCTCGGGCGGGCCTCGTCGCCAGCGCGGTAACAGAGCACCGGGCCGATGGCGCTTCCGCTGAGGATTGGGGCCGCTAGCCGGCTGCTGTCCTCCACCGTCCTCTCCACTGTCTTCCACTGTTCCACCCTCCCACCGGCCCACTGACGGTGTCCGCTGCAGGCGCTGCTGGCACTAAAACCTGCCTACAGCGCTGTCCACCAGCCGTACCTTACCTGTGGCACCTGCACCTGGCTGGCTGGCCTGGGCTCGCTGGCTGTTGTGGCCGGCGGCGAGAGGGCCGTTCGTGGGACAAACGGCGGCGCATTGCATGCACATTTCCCTCACATACAGACTGGCATTATGCATACATACACAGTACATACATGCTCGCCCGGTGCTGCAGCTGTCGCTTAGGCAGGGAGGGGGGAACATCGGGAACAGCAGAAAAAAAAAAAACTGACGGTGCTCTCTCTTTCTCTCTCTCTGCTTCAGGGCTCACCCCTGCTCTCCCGAAAGGGCCCAAGGGCGGCGACTCACAGGCGAGGGCCGCCCTGTAGCTGCGCCTGTTGGGCCCGTCCACAGGGCGGGGGAGTGCGCTGTAGCAGCTGTAGGCCCCCCCCTGGCCTGTCGCTGCCTGCCCTGTCCCCCTCCTCGTCCTCCTCGTCATGGCCTCCTCCGTTCGTTTGCCCGCTGCTGATCTGCTGAAGAGCCTGCAGAGCCTTCCTTGCTCGCCAACAGCAGCCGTAGCCAGCCACTGCCACCCAGCCAGCAGCTCTGCTGTTCTCCGTCCGTTCGCCCTTGAACGACCTCTTTTTTTTTTCTTTCCCTCCATGTCGATTTTTGTTCCCTCGTACCCTTCCTTCCCAACTACGTGCTAGCCGTCCTCTGCCTGGCTCCTCCCTCTTCACCACTCCCTCCATACCGCCTCTGACTCTCCACTCCGTCCGAACAGAAAGCCGGGGCAGCTGCCGTCACGATCGACTGCCACTTCTTCTTCTTCCTCTTCTTCTACTACCCATCAGTCCTCCTCCTCCTCTCCTCTCTTTTCTTCTCATCGTCCGTTCGATCGTTGCCGCAGACTTCCCTCCCGTCACACCTCCTCCGACCGCAGCGCGCGCGCCCGAAAGAAGCAAGGCCAAAAAAAAAAAATCAACCTCCGTCCAGTCAGAAACGCCGGCCGGCCATGTCCTCGTCCCAGCCTCATCGACAATTCCAGCGTCCGTGACGGGGCGGTGTCTGTCGCTTGCCGTGGCCACACGCAACAGTCTGACATCGAGCGAGCGATTCGCGCGCGGGGAACGGCCCTTTTCTCGTCTCCCGTCGTCGCTCGCACGCATTCCTTGCCCGCTGGCCGCGTGCCACAGCTCGATCGATGACGACCCAGATCCGTCCTTGATCCGTCTGCCGCAATCTCTTTTCTCTCTGCCGCTCTGACCGCCGGTTGTCGACCGATTGCGCCTACGATTTCGACCGCCTTGCATCTCTCTCTCCCCCTGTCTCCCTCTCTCTGCCTGCCTCGACGGGAGAAAGCGGCCCCCGTCTCGATTCCTCTGGACCAGGTGCCCCTCGAGTAGCCAAGCGAGCCCTGTGAGCTGTCGGCTGGCCATACAATTCTCTGTACATTACCTTTTTTTTTTCTCGCAGGTTGGTACCCGTTTGCTTCTCTCCCAATGGCTGGGAAAGAAACGCCCAGCCGGCCTGTCACCTGGCCCGACTCCCGTTGCCCAACAACGTCAGGCCTGAGCTGACGCCAAGCACCCCAGCCCTCGCTTGCCCATCATTCTTCTCTCTGTCGTCGAGCCTCGACCAACGCCGTCGACCTCCGATCACTGTGACGACGCCGACGCTCTCGAACGCTCTCTCGCAACTCTTTGCCGCCTTGTCCCTGCCGTCGTCGGGCATCGAGACCCTCGGCCGATTCCCTCCTTTGGTGCCGATCCGACGCTGCTTGGGCTTCCGACGCTGCTCGCCTCCCTCTGCCTCTTTGCCGGCTCGCCTCGATCGTTCGTCTTGCCTGGCTCCTCTGCCCGTCCCGCAATCCGCTGCTGCATGCTGTCGAGGCCACGGTGCGGGGGAAATGGCACATCGGCCCCGACTCATCGTTTCCGCACCTGAGCCGCCCATCTTTCGTCACTGATGCTTCTGCCCCTTGGCCGCAGACGCATCGTCCGTTCCCGAGCAGCACCGGGGCCGATCCGCCCTCACACTCCTTTCAGAACCATCTCCCGTCCCTGTCGCGGCTGAGGTCGACCGCTCTCGTCTTGGCCGCATCTCCGCCTGGCGAGCTCCGGTCCGGTCCGTTTTGGGACTCGACATTGGGCCGCCTGCTGTCATGTATTCGATGGCCGTCTCCCAGTTCGACGACGGCGCCGTCGAGCGCCAGCGGAGTGTCCGCAACCGCCAGTGTTCCGTCTATGCATCCCGCATCAGGCCCGCCATCGCACCCCTGAACCTCGACGCCGCCTCGGCCCCGGGCCGCGTGGCCCCGGTGCCCGAGGTGCCGCCCATGCCCGTCTCGCCGCGCTGGGATTCGCTGTCGAACGGATCCCACCTCATCAACCACAGCCCGACGTCGTCGCCCGGCCACCCGCTCGACGACTCGTGGTCGGAGCTGCCGTACCGGCCCTTTGTCGCGTCGCCCGCCCGGCCCGTCTTCGAGCAGCCGTCGAGCGCCGCCGCCGACGGGGCCGAGTCGCCCGGCAAATCGCCGTCCAAGGCGGCCAGTGCCTGGGCGGCCAGCAAGCCGCGCACTTTTCGCTCCGACGTGCGCTCGTCGGACGGTGTGGCCGTGGAGAATTTCTCGCGCCCGCGCAAGCAGAGCATCCGCCAGCCTGTCATCCCGGAACAATGTGCTCCGGAGCCGGCCGTGCCGCGACTAGCCAACCTGTCGCCCACGGACCTCCTGTACGAGATTGGCTCGACCGCATCCCCCCAAACACCCCCCTGGCCGGCTCCCAGACGGCCATCTGCCTCATCCTGCAAATCCGCGTCCCCCTTCTCCTCGCCCCTCGGCCCTCCACCGCCCGTCGAACTGCCCGAACCAAGGTTTGCCCGTATCCGGAATGCCGCCGGCCCGCCCCTAACGGCCGCCAGGCCCCCATTTGCCGCTGGCCAACGCGTCGACGGTAACAGCGCCTCGTCGCCCATGGCCGGCAGTGGGGCCCCGCCGCCCTGGATGGCCGACGACGAGTTGCGGTCCAGTTTCAGGTCCCAACTCACCGCGTCGTCGGCCTACGGCACCGCCCTGACGGAGCGCAGCAGCGTCCTGACAAAGGACAGCTCCGTCACCTCGCTCTACGCCAACGCCGACGAGCCCAGCCTCGAGGATGTTATGTGCATGTACGAGAAGGGCTTCGCTGACGACGACGACGACGACGACGACGACGACGTAGAAGAAGACGACGAAGACACCGACTTCGACGAAGGTCCCGCCGCCGACCCGCACAACCGTCACCACCACCACCACCACCATCACCACCACTACCACCACGCCGGCAACCCGTCGGCCAGCCCAGCCCGCGCCGCCGACGCCGCCCGCCATCTCGAGCCCGCCGCCGCCTCGGATCAGGGCCGCCCCGTCACGGCCATGTCGGCGCCCGAACCGGGCGACCAGTCTGCCGACGTCGACCTGATGCCGCCGCTGCCCCCCCCGGCCCGGTCTGCGTTGGACGCCGAGATCCGCCAGTCCAAGATGATCTTCACCAGCCCCGCCTTCACCGCCTCCGTCCCGGCCCTGTCGGCTCACGTCGACCTGGACGTCATCGCCGAGAAGCGCGACTCGGGCAAGTCGCTCGACTCGGAGCCCTCCGTCTCGTCCGATCCCGCCTCGGCGGCCAATGAGGGCAAGAAGGCGACGGCGACGCCGCTGACGTCGACGCCGACATCGATATTGTCGACGTCGTCGACGACGACGACGAAGACGACGGTCTCGCCCCCCGCCATCCCGCCCTCACCCTCGTCGGCGGCGTTCCGCGCGGCCATGGAGCCCGAGGACCCGGGCTCCCGCGACCGGTACGGCTTCAAGAAGCAGAACCAGTTCATCACGAGGGAGCAGTATGACTCGTGGAACAAGGGGTACACGCAGTACCTGGCCCGCAGGCACAAGAAGTGGGCCACGTACCTCAAGGAGTGCGGCCTGATGACGGACAGGCCTATACGTTTCCCGCCGCCCAACGCCAAGACGAAGCGGTTCGTGCGCAAGGGCATCCCCCCGGACTGGCGAGGCGCCGCCTGGTTCTACTACGCCGGCGGTCCCGCCATCCTGGCCAAGCACTCGGGCCTGTACGAGAAGCTGCTGGACCGCGAGGCCAAGCCGATCGACGTCGAGGCCATCGAGCGGGACCTGCACCGGACGTTCCCCGACAACATCCAGTTCCAGCCGTCGCCGCCGGCCGAGGACAGCAAGACGACGCTGTCGCGCAAGAACACGACGAGCTCGACGAGCTCCAAGTCGGTCAAGTCGACCAGCCGGGTCTCCAAGCGGGCCAACTCGACGGCCGCCGCCACCGTACACCACGACCACGTCGCCCATGGCGTCGGCATGGACGGCCGCCACAAGCGGGTGTGGAAGGCGTGCGAGCGGTGTCGGATGAAGAAGACCAAGGTTCGTCCACTTGCTCGCGAGAGAGAGAGAGAGAGAAGCAGGACAGGGAGGGGCTGACTCTGGGCCGCAGTGTGACGGCGAGTTTCCCTGCAAGCGATGCAAAGACGACGGCATGGTCTGCACGGCCGGCGTGAGGAAAAAGGTCGAATACAAGCAATTACCAAAGGGGTATGTCTCGTCGCTTTCCCGTCTCTTCGTGCCCGCATACCAGACTCGCTCGTTCCCAACGCTGACCGGCGCCGCCTCCGCTTCTGCAGATACGCCGAGGTGCTGGAGAACACGCAGTTCGCGCTCATCGCGACCGTCCACAAGCTGTACTCGATGGTGCGCAGCGCGCAGCCTTGGGAGCTGGGCGAGCCCGAGCTCAACGACCGCGGGCAGCCGGTGATCCACAACATCGCGCAGCGGCTGGGCTGCATCCGGCCCAACAGCGACATCGACCTGCCCGTCCACTCCGTCTTCCCCGAGGACGAGGCCGGCATGGCCGAGCTGGCGCGGCAGCTGGAGGAGCAGCAGCAGCAGCGGCAGGCGCAGGCGCAGGCGCACCACCACCACCAGCAGCTGATGCAGCAGCAGCAGCAGCAGCAGCAGCAGCCGCATCATCACCACCACCAGCACCACCACCAGCAGCACCACCCGCCGCCGCCGAGCGACGCCGCCTTCAGCAGCCACGACACGCTCGACTCGGCCTCGGCCAAGCTCAGCCGCACCGAGCGCGGCTCCTCGTCCGAGCTGGACCAGTCCGACAGCGAGCTCGACTACCGCCCGGTGCCGGCCGGCTTCCGGCGCGCCCCGCCGGCCTTCCACGCCGTGTCGCCGCCCAGCTTCGCCAGCACGCGCGCCAGCACCGGCACCACGGCCGACTTCGACTTCAGCCCGCCGCACGCGCCCGCCGCCGCCGCCGAGCAGCACCTCGACACGGCCTCGCTCTTCGCCTCGACGCACTCGCCCGCCGTGCCCTCCGGCGCCGCCTTCCCCGGCTGGGCCGTGCCGCCCAAGGTCGGCCACCCGCAGCCGGGCGACGAGATGACGCTGCACTTTATGGACCACGACGGCCTGCCCGCCCTCGGCCTCAACCAGACGCTCGTCGAGTCCGACTTCGCCGCCCTCAAGGCCGACCACCTGCTGCCCCAGCCGGAGCTCAACGTCATGATGGGCATGGGCGACCCCATGATCTGCTCCGCCTTTGTCGACGGCGAGACCATGCGCCTCTAACACCCTTTCCTTTTCTCCGGCCACGCCAGGGGAAGGGAGGGGGCTGTCGAGCCAAGAAGAACACTCCTCGAGAAGGACTCACTCGCTTCATCCTGTTTTTTTTTTAACCTCCTTTTCTCTTCCTGTGTTTTTTCTCCTCCTTCTTCTTCCTAGCTGCCGGGAGATGGTGCCGGGCGGGGCTCGGGCACGCTCTCCCGGTGGCTTTTGATGCCAAAACGACTGCTGTGTTACGCCCTATACATTTCTTCTCACGTGTCCATTTCTTCTTCCTTTCTTCATACGCTCTCGATGCTCATGGACCGGTCCTGGCGCGCGGCGGCAAAGATGACGACGAGACGGTCTACTTCTGTGACACCTTACCATGTTTCTCTTTTTTTTTTTACTTTTCTTTTCCCCTGTCTCCTTGCTGGCCAGGTAGGAGACGGGAAAGAAGGCGTTTGTGGACGGTGTTGACTTGCGTGCCTGCTCCCTCTTTCTTTTCATCCATCATTCCTAACTACCCTGTCACGTCTGTATTTGTGTTTCCCCCCTCCCCCTCAAGGCGTCGGGGGGGGGGGGGAAGAAAGAGAAGGGTCGGGAAACTGGGCGCATTCTCTCGCTACGATATCAAGGACCAAAGCTCCGGCCGGCGTGCCCGAGAGCTAAGGGGGGCGGACGAGGGGGAGAACCGGGTTGCATTGCCGAGGAGGTTCGGGAAAAGAGAGAGAGGGGTGGATTGTATGTGTCTTCGCGCGGGGGGACGCGGCAGCGCGGCGGACTCGGTGCGAACAGACAGCAGATACAAGAAAAAAAAGAGACCTTCTCCGCACTGGTGCTTGCTTGCACGCCCCCGGGCCCGGCATCGGAGACGGGCTGCAGAAGCCTCGGCGAAGGCCCCACACGAGACGGGCAGCGGGCGATACGGATACAGGGGATGCAGAAGACGTTTCCAAGTCGAGCCCCATGCACTTGTCGCCGGGCCCAGGACAGGAAGTGCCGTCGGTTTCCGAGAAAAGCTGATTCCCAATCGCTTCGTCATCCTGACCGAGCTCCCAGTCTGACCTCGTCCTTGCAGCGACCAAACCCAAGGGAGTGGTAGCTGCGCTTTAGCGCCCCCGTTTGCGGGCCCGCCGCAGCTGATGGCCCAGGACGAACAAGCTCGAGCGAATAAGCCGGCCTGCTTTATTAATCCTCGACCACAAGCTTCTTGGCCCACGGCGCGGTGGGGCCGCCCTCCGACACGCCGGCCTGTTCGTCGCATCAGGCAGAGAAGTAGGAGGCATGAATGTATGTAAGCTTCCCGCCCACGGACACGCACAGGGAAAAAAAAAAACGAGTCAGGATGACGAGATAGTTGCATGACAAGCGCTGCCGAAAAAAAAAAAAAAAAAAAAGACCTCGGTCGCCGAGTCCGGATAT
The DNA here is from genome assembly GCA_002591385.1 of Cordyceps sp. RAO-2017. Lineage (NCBI taxonomy): Eukaryota > Fungi > Ascomycota > Sordariomycetes > Hypocreales > Cordycipitaceae > Cordyceps > Cordyceps sp. RAO-2017. The sequence goes on from NJEV01000593.1 coordinate 14,761, forward strand.
GAGACGGGGATTCGGCCGCGGGCGAGGCTGCACGCCGAATGACGCCATGCCGAAACAGCGCCGCAGCAGGGGGAGGCGTTTTTGGGCCTCACCGTTCCCGCTCCTCACGCACCACCCTCCCCTGCCCCTGTCGTCCCGCAGAGACGGGCCAGGGCGTATCGCAAGGCAGCGACATTTCGAAGGGGGGGGGGGGAGGAAATAAAGCTGGGCGTGTGGGAGGCGGATCAGCGGGCGGGTACCGATCGGGGTCCGGCGCCCCGCGGACCCACACCGCGGCGGGGCCGTCGCTCGCTGCGAAGTCCGCCGGGCCGTGTTCGGCTTCGTGGCCGGCCGAGGGCGGGGGGCACGACGCGGACGGCTGAGGCGCGAGGCGGCAGGAGGAACGATGACCACCCCCCGAGACACCGCGACCGGCCGGCCGTCAACGCCGTATGACATGCCGAGCCAACGCCGCCGAGTCAGACATGTCGACGGCCCTCGCCCATCAGCAACACCACCCCCCCTTCTCCTCCGGGTGGGATTTCGCTGGGCGGTGACTAAGAATTAGGGCATGCTTCCATCAGCCGTGCGGCCTCGCCCACCAACCCACTCGCCCATGATACGCTGCCTACCATGCACGCGAGATGGCCCTGGCACCGGCCTGCGTGACGTGGCAGCCAAGAGCCGCTGACAATGCATCTTTTTTCTCTGCCGCTTCTCCCCTGTCCCGACGGACGCACGCCGCTCCCCCCCTCCAGGGCAGTGAGCAGTTTCTCGTGCCTTGCTACCGATTTTATTTTTATCCACTCGTTTTTTTTCCTTTTTTTTTCTCGCCTTCTCTTTCGCTCTTCCTTGGCTTCTCCCCCTCCGCCTCCTCAGCCTTCCGCCACGCCCCTCCGCTTCATCCTCCGACGTGGTCCTGCAACAGCGATCCCGGCCGCGGCCAGCCCATCCGCCGCCAATCTCCCCTACCTTTTTCTCTTCAGGGTCCCCCGCAGGGCTGGAGAGGGCGGGATAGGGGAAATGGGGGGGGGGGGGGGGG
>NJEV01000594.1:0-15758 GCA_002591385.1 Cordyceps sp. RAO-2017
CAGGCGTCGCGCTGTCGATCCCCATCCTGTTGTGTGCCCTGTCTGACAGGTCATCCATGTCCAGACGTGGTCGTCCTGGGCGGCAAGCATCGTCTTTGTGCATGCCTCTACTGCGAAATTAGTGCCTGGGCCATGTCCCGTGGACGGCTGGTTGGTCGATACAGGCATAGAGAGAGAGAGAGAGAGAGAGAGAGAGCGAAGTGCAACACCTCACTCATAATTCCCCCCCCTCGGTGCCCCGTTGTGTCTCGTTCCAGCCTTTCCCAGAACGACAAAACGGAATGTATCCGCGGGGAAGCAGAAGAGTAGAGCGCAAGGAAGAAGGTAAGCCCGCATGGACGGAGGCTCGTGGGCATGAGAGAGAGTGTGTGTGAGTGTGTGTCTGTATGTAGTTGTCCGTGTCTGCGTGGAGGGTCCGTCTACGGATCGAGTTGTCCGTGTCCGTATCGCGATGGGCTTCGACTTGGCCGGCTCGCCGCGTGCCGACCTGCTGCTGGTCGTCGATTACGCCGAAAGCGCGTGTGGCAATGGAACGCCCACCCCTCCCCCCCCCCCGGTCAGTCAGCCGACCTATGCAGGCGAATCCGTCCAGGATCCTCCGATGCCTCACAGGCGCGCGATCTACCGGGGGGCCGACGCTGGGTGGTGGTGAGGGGAAAAGGGGGGCTGGCAGGTTACGATGAGTTGCGGCATGGCCGTATCGCGCAAGTATACGGTCGACAGCAATAGAAGCCATGTACGGTGCCGTTGTCCGCAGCACGGCCTCTTGTCGTTGCGTCCCTCGCTGGCAGCGGCACGGTATATACGGAGCACATATATAGGCGATACATACACCGTGTATACTATTTCTTGTATTGTATTGATAGTACGTCTACACCTTCGGTGGCTGTGCGAGAGTCCGCATGAACCGTTCGGGACACGACCCATGGTCGAATCCGCCCGAGTGCTTCCCCCGGGACACAGGACGCATCTCGCCCCGGGACACAGGACGCATCTCGCCCCGAGACACAGCCGCCTCTGGCCCCCTCCTTGGTTGGCCGCTCCCGGCTCATGAGCTCGACGGACGTCTCCTTGAAGGCAGCAGCGTCGACGGGGCCTCGTGCCGCTTCTGGGGCGCATACGTCAACCGGCCGGGCCGCCGTACACCAACTCCATCAGCCCGGACACGGACCGGGCGGGAGGCAAGCTTGGGCGTTGCATGCTGGATACGGGTTGATGGGCCGCATTCGTCCCCGGGCAGATCAGGCATGTATTCGTATAGGCCGGTCGTGACACATGGATCTGCCGTACCCCATGATGTCGATGAGCCGCGTCGTCGCTCGCCGTGTAGAGAGTAGGGGGGGGGGGGTTAACTGGAGCACGAGTGATTCACGCTGTTCCCCCGTTCCGAGCGCCAAGCCGTAGGCGGCCTGCCAGATGTGCGCCCTGTCTCGTCGAAGCCAGGCTGCCGAACGGGAGGAAGGGCACGAGTGCCCCCCCCCCTGTCTCAACGCCTCGCGGCTGGAAGAAGAAGACGGCAGATGGGCGAGGCTGCGGGAAAGGTCGAGGACGGGAAACAGGCCGGCTGAGTGTACGTTACCAACCGTGTATAGACACAGGTAACTGTAAGTATAAACGAGAGAGTCAGAGGCGTCTCCTCCGGCTCCGGCACGAGCACGGCCCGGCGACGAGGCCGATGACGCCGACGATGACGACGGCAGCACCGGCGCGCGCTGGCGGACGGGAGCCAATGGCGGAGCGGCCGGGCGGCGGCGAGGTCTTCTGATGCCTGCCGCGGCGGCGTTGCGCGCGGCCGCAGCGGCTCCGCGCGGCGCAGCCTCTTGTCTCGCCCATGCTCTGACATCTCTGTCTCTCCAACTCTCACACACACTCTCTCTCGCTTTCTCACACACACACCCTCTCACTTTCACACACACGCTTTCTCACTTTCACACACACTCTCTCACTTTCACACACACTCTCTCACACACATACTCTCTCTCTTAGGAACACCCACGAGAAATACATCCAGATACATCCTGTACATACTATACATACCTGTACGCTCATGCACACACTCACACACACATACATTCCCTACCCCCATCCATGTCGTTTCTCTCTCCCTTTTTTGCTTTTTTTTCATCTCGCTCCCCTCCCCCTCCTTCAACCGGCAGAAGGCAGCGCCACAGACTTTATCAAGTACACACATACATACCCTCGTATGTATATCCATAGTATGCATATACCTATACATACATACACACACACACACTCACACGCACATCTTCTCCACGAACGCTGCATCCGTAACAGAGAGGGGGGACCCCTGAAGGTGGGGGAGGGCAAGCAGGAAACAAAGAGAGGCAGGGCAGAAAGGCAGGCCGTCTGCCTTGGCCGTCTCCTCGGGCAACCGTCTCCTCGCTCTCACTTACACCTGGCCACCCTCCTGACTTGGGCGCTCGGGGCTTGTCGGGCTGGGCCTGACTCGCGCCCTTGGCTTCTCGTGGCTTGCCGTCGTCGTCAGCAGCATCGTTCCATTTCGCTCTGGCTCTTGCGCCGGACGAGGTCGACTGTTGCGGCTGGGCCGATATTTTATATATATGAGCCCGAACACACACACACACACACACACACACACACACACACACACATATATATAAATATATATATATAATAATATGCATACACACATATACATATAATGTCCGCCCACACAAACACATTGTATCGTATGTACGTCCGCACGCAACTCGCCTGCATTTCTCCTCTGCAACGGCCCTTCAAGGCCGCGACCGCAATAGCCTGATTATGACGTGCCCCTTTCTCTCCATCTTTCATCTCTTTCTCCCGCTGCATCTCCCCTCCCTCTCTTCTCCGACCCTCTGCCTATCGTATCTCCTCTCCCACTCTCTGTATCTATCTACCTCCCCTCTATCTTCTCCGACCCTCCACCTATCGCATCTCCCCTCTCCCTTCGTGCCCGCCAGCCGCCGACGACCAGATCCGCGCGTCAGCGCCCATGATGTCATCGGGAGAGGGGTCGCGCCTTATCCTCTGCCCCTTCGCCCTCCTCTCCATCCTGCTTCTTTCGCCCCATGTGTCTCCCGCATAGGTCCGCATCGGCCCCTTATCGCGGCACACGCACACACACATGCATCCCAGACGGCGCAACTCGCAAGGTACGCGGCGTAGCTGGGCAGACAAAGACGCTCTTCTGCCTCCAACGAACCCGCTTACCCCCGGGCCGACCTGAGCCCTTGGAGAGAGGAGAGAGGGCGGCGCGCCGTGTATTCTGTGTGCAGGGCGAGGCACGCGCGCCTCGTAGCCCGCGTCTCCGCGAGCACCACCGTCGTCGAAACATGATGACTCCGCCTCCCGTTCCGCGTCCGTCTCGACGGCTGTGGTCGCGGGAAGGCAGGTCGTTGTCGACAGAAACGCGGATGCCAAGAATTACACAGCAGCAAATGTATGTACAGACAATATATACATCCACAAAATCAAAAGAACAGAAAAAAAAAAGGCATGTGTCACGCCACAAGGAACGCTGCCAAGATGTGTGTGACACATTGACCCCTTCTTTTCTTTCTCCTCCTCCTCCCCGTCAGCCACAGGACCGCCACCGGCCATGTCTCACCGGGGCTCAGGTGAGGCAGCCAAGGCCTTCCCTTGCCTCGTAGGCGGCCCTCTCCTTACGCTGCCTCGTCTCGGGGGAGGGGGACTAAAAATACGACCAAACCACGGATGCTGAGTGGCGGATCGCTCGAGTGCCCTGTTGAGTTAGCGGCTGCTTCTGCTACGCCTCTGGCTTGGTGGAAGGGGACGGCTTGTGGGTGGGTGGTCGGACGCGGCGAGCGCAGCCGACGATGCTGCTCCTCGCTCTCCCGCTCTCTGTATCTCGGCGCCTGCCTGTCCATCGGCAACACACGCCTCGGCGTGCGCGGCTTTGGCCTGCACCTCAAGCACCGAGGCATCGAATGGAGGGCGGAAGAAGTAGGACGCCATGGCGGCCGGCTGCGAATCCCGTGGCTATCCGGCCCCGAGGGAGGTGCATGTGTACTTGGCAGAGCGCGTGGGAGAGGGTAGAGCAGAGAGTATAGCAGTAGACAGACGACACGGGCAGCGGAGCGGAGGGAGAAGAGAGCAGAGGGAGAAGAGAGCAGAGGGGGGACAGTAGAGGATAGGGCATCGACCATGTGCCGAAGCCGACAACGGCGTCAAACGCCGGCCTGCTCCCTGCTCCGTGCACATACGCGACAATAATCACGACCAAGAGCCAAGCAGAGCCCGTCGGCCGTCTGTCCTCCTCCGCCTCCGCCGTGCCTCCGCGTCGGGCCCGCCGACTCTGCCGCAGTCCTGCCACGCTTCCTCCGCCTGAGAAGCTCTCGATACATCCATCCTCGGGCAAGGACCATGGCGGGCCAGCCGGGAGAGCCCTCGAAGCCGGAGCCCCCGCCCATCGCCGTCCGATGCGACCACACCGCATACACAGAGGCCTGCGGCCAATGCGCACAAGTGATCTGCCCAAGGTAGTCAGTCGTATTCCTCCGCCCGCTACTTTCTACTCCACGAGACGTCCTGCTGCGGCTGGTGGCTCGTGGTGGTATCGTCGTTGCTGCCTCCCCCATCCACTCTGCCATGCCCGCGGCCCAATGAGCTCGCGGCAACAGCGTCATCTCGGCCCTTGTATGCCATGCCGCACGCCGTCTTTCCACCATGCCCAGGGGCCCTCGACGGATCGCCGTTGGGGGGGGGGGACTTGGCTTGCGGCTGGACGAATCATCACCTCCGCCACTGCCTGCCGCTCCTCGACGCCTCCACCCCACAGCAGCTCGGCCAGACGCCACGGACAGAGTCGAGACGGCTCGCCGTTGGTTCGTGGCCTTCCGCCGGCCCTGGGCGAGCCCAGACGCCCTGGATCCGACGCAACGCAGCCCGGCGTAGCTTCGCGCACCCGCTCGACTTTGCCTTGGCCACGCTGCGAGAGTCTCGGTGCTCCAGCATGGCAGGGCGAGGTCGTGTCCGTATGCCACGGTGCAGCGAGCCAAAGTCTATGACGCTGCTCCGTCGGCCGCCGCCGCGTCAGCGAAACCGTCACGCCTGGCCGCCGCCCTCGCCCTTCGGCAGTCTTCGTGAGGCTGAGCAGGCAGACGTCGACAGATTGGGCGGTAGCAGAGGGGCCGCCTCGTACGCCGAATCCTGTCGGAAGGGCCATGCCTCGCTCCCTCTTCCACCGCACGGCCGGCATCGCAGACGCCCCCGTCGGTTACGGACTGGCGTTGATAGCTGGCACGAGGCAACGAGAGGCAGCCGATGCTTCATTAGGCGTCCTTGACATCCTAGCAGTCTGAGATTGGCCAGACGGTGGCATCGACCCGACAACTCGCAACCGCGCGAGCCGTCGCGCGTCTGACTGGACGGCAAGCTCCCGTCATCGCGGCTGCGGTTTGAGCACTTGCGTGCCCGAGTCATTCCCGTCACGCCAGAAATAGCCCGGGTGTGCGCGAGGCGTGCGTTGTCTTGGCCAGGTCGACAGGGCCACACACTTCTCTCGCCTTCTCTCTCGCTCTGGAGCGAGACGGCCAAAAGTCCCCGGCCCCTTCGCGTCCTTCGGCCAGTCGCGCTCAGCGAGCACGCACGTAGCCTCCGCTTGGCCGTCAAAAGCCCCAGGAAACGGTCAGGCAGGATCTAGAGGCACAAGGCGGTCGGCACGGCCCGCTCTAGACCTGGGGGACGGCCTGCAGAATAGACTGGATCCTTGACGATGTCAAGGTCGGGCGGGCCGTCGATGGCGGGATCCAGATCGCCCCGTGGCTGGGTCGCGTCCCAACAGTAGCACGAGGACATGGCATGTACCAGCACGGGCTTGCCATGGACAGGCTTGCCATGATCGGTCAGGTCAGGTGAGCTGCTGAGGTGTGGGAGGGAGGTCCGCCCCGTCCAGGCGCAGGGGAGCGATGGGATGCTGGGCCGCAAGCCGGCAAGACGTGGTTGAGTGACCCCGGCTCGAATCTCGCTACCTTTCACTCGCGCCGGTCGAGCGAGCGAGCTAGAGGGCAGCAAGGCAGGCGGGAGGGTGCGATGGTACAGGGCGGCGACGGGCCATGCAGGCGAGGAGCCGAGGGGAGGCCCGTTTTCCTCGTTTGGATCGCCAAGGCTCAGGATGGAGCAAATCCGTCGAGGGCGGGATGTAGTCGCAACTTCAGACCACGATCGGGGGACACCGGGCCGTTTAAGGAACCCGGGCGCCTGCTTCGTACATGGCAGCAGACGTCGACAAGTCGAGGGCCCATGTACATCCTGGGCCAAGGGTCAAGACTGCATCGACGGGCCAGGACGCGCCGTGTAACAGCAGAGAGAGGGGGACCGACCAGGGACTGCATCGCGCTACTGAGGAGACAGGTGAGGGGGAGGGGGAAAGGGGGAGGGGGGGTTAAGGCAGGCCGGCCCGTCGACTGGGAGGCATCATCGTATTGCTGCTGCTGCTGCTGGTGCCACCGCTGCTGGCTGCTGTTCCGCTGGCTGGCTGCTGTTCCGCTTGCTGGCCGCTGTTCTGCTGGCTGGCTGCTGTTCTGCCGGTGGCAGTGGCAGTGGCAGTGGTGGTGGTGGCTGGAGGTCAGTCGCCGTCGGTCCGTCCCCAGTGTCTCTGCTACACCAAGGCCTCTCAGACCGGCAGCAGACAAACCATGGTTGTGGCGGCGGTTTTCCGGCTTCTGCCAGAGGCCGCCCCACGATGCTCTGTTTCACCCCTCCCCCACACCCCTCCTGTCTGCCGTATCCGTTTTGGGGCACGCTCCTTTCTCGATCCGCAAACCCAATCGCCATCGAGGGCCGGACGCGAGGCGGCGTGACTCTCGCGCTCTGTCGGTGGCCCTGTGAGGGCGGGCTGGGGCTAGGCGATTCCCAGCAAGCGGGCGGCGGTTCGGCCGTTGAACCACGCAGGCCGGCCGTTTGGTCAAGGCTGGCCGAGGCTACGGGCAGAGGCAGGCGAGACATCGTCGGGGTCACGATGTCGCGCCCGTGGCCCGGGGCGGCGAAAGGACGAGAGGGGCGGGTTTGGCGCGGCGCGCGATGCGCCGCTTGTGCGTCTGCATCGGCCGCCATCAACATCATTCAATTGTTGCTTGATTCCGGTCGGCGAAGCACGGCTGGCTGCCAAGGTCGGGCTCGGATGCCGTGCCGAGGGGGTCCAGGGCCTAGATCCGCACGCTGCTGACAGACACCCCCCCCCGCGATGGGTATGGCCATCGTCGGCCCCCGTCGTTTTGCCGACAAATTGGAGCTGCTGGGCCGGATTGGCCGTCGGCTCTTGGTCGCTGCGACGCACACCATCGTGAGCGCTCGGGCTGCCGGGGACGGTACAGAGCAGGGACAAGGCAAGACAGGCGGATAAGCGAGAAGCAAGACAAGACGGTTGGGGCGATGGCGGCGACGGGAGGGACGGCCCTATGCTTTTGATTTTCCCGCAGACAAGAGATGAGAGAGAAAGGGGGGAAGAGAGAGAGAGGGAGTCGAGCCGGAAAGACGGCAAAGGGTTAGGGAAAAAATGAGTTGTTGAAGTGCAAGGCGCGGAAGATCAACGAATCTCGGGGCTGAGTCAGCGCCGATAAGCGATAAGATCAGACGGAAACCAGGCCGCGGGCATGGGCGTGGCATCATCGGTGATGATCATCGACATCAGAGCAGAGGAAGGGTCCGCAGGGATGAACTATGTATAGATACATGGGCACATACCGACCGGTACGAGGAATGCCAGAGATAAGAGCGCGGACGAAAAAAGAAAGCGCCGAAAATCGATCAAAGAGATAAGGGGCGGCCTTGTCTGTAGATACATACATATACGTCCATGGATACATACATACAGTACATACGAGGGGCCCAACAGCTGGGATCATGGCCCAACGCACAGGGCAAGGGGCGGCCTTATCTCAGCAGGTCCCGATGCCGTCTTCGGTCAGAGGCTCAGACTGGCTACGCAGACGCGCTAGGGCCAAGCATCTCTGACACGTGCAGGGGACGAGAGGGTGAGAAGCAAGAAGGGCATGTCGTGTAATTTGATTGGGAGCGATGACGCTGCAGCCAGCCCAGCTTAGCCGGCTACGTAGCAGGCAGAGAGGCAGCTTGGCTAGTGCTGGGAGTCTAAGATAAGGTAGGCAGGTAAACTGCCTTGGGGCTGCTGCAGGCTGGCTGCTATTCCCGTGCCTGGACAGCCGCTTGTCTTCCGGAGCCGCCATCTGTCCTCACGCGCGAGGTACCTACAGACCTCGAGCTCTGGGCGGTGCTCGAACGGCGTTGCGCGCGATTCTGTTGATGGTGCTATCAAGTATCAACAAACTACCAGCAACACGCGAACGGCCCGTGTGCTCCAGCGTACCCACCCCCTCCCTACATGGCCTCCCACAGCCCACAGGTAGCCCTCTGGCCGGACACGGGCGGCTGGATACTTGGCGTGCAGCAGGAGAGCAGCATGGCAGAGCTGTCCGGGGAGGTTGTGGGCGGATCGAACGGCCTGACCTGGCCGTCGTGCTGCCTGCATATATGTATATACATGATGGCCGGGGGTTGGCGGAGGAATAAAGGAGCAATCTTGCCTCTTCCCGCTCCGTCAAATTCTCCTGCCGGCCCCAGCTGTAGCAGGCCGTGCTGTCGGTGACGGTCCTTGTGCCCCTGCGCAGCCCGGCCCCAGGCTCGACGCCGAGAGGGAGGACCAGACAGGTCAGGGGACTTGTCTTGTCTGTCTGTCTGTCGGTCCCGGCGCGCTGGGGAGGGCAGCGAGAAAGACGGGCAGCGAGAAAGACACGCAGCGAGAAAAGACACACAGCGAGAAAGACACACAGCGAGAAAGACACACAGCGAGAGACAGGCAGAGGATAGCGAGAGAAGAGAGGTCGTGATGACTGTCGGTCGGTACCTCGGCGCCGGCTCGACTCGGGCGCCACGCAAGGTTCCTCGCCCCAGCCGGCTTATCTGGCCTTTGTTGTAGCGCAGCCAATGACAGAGCGGGCGCAGAGGCCCGTTGCGGCCTAGCCGCAGCAGCGTCAGCCACCAGTGGCCCTGGCACCGGCGGCCAACCAATGGCGCCGCACCGCCGATAAGCACCCACCTCCTTTGCAGCAGCCCTCCCAGGCTCGCTTTTATCTGCATCTACGAGCGAGGTGTGCCATCCACCAGGCCGGAGAGAGTTATCCGTATGTACCGATTCCGCCGTCGTCTCGACCGGGTCTACCGACAAGGTACTTTATCCCCCTACACCATACCTTGCGTCTCCCGGGCTTGCGCCTGGCTCACCTGGCCCTACCCCCCCCTCTTACCCCCCCTTACCAGCCTGCCTTATCTTATCCGTGCTCTTTTTTTTTTCTTTTCTTCTTCCTGTGCTCTGCCTTAGCGGCGTCGTGTCTGGGCGAAAAGCGACGGTCTTCTGCCAATGTTGCCCGGTACGTACCCACGCCTTGCTGCATTCGGGACGTCCCAAGCTTCCTCGCCTTACGAATAGGGCAGGTTGCCGGACTGGTAGCGGAAAAAAAAAAGGGGGCGCTGCACTGCCGTCTCTCGCCCGCGCTAATCGTCATTGCCGAGGTAGAAGGTCGGGGCCAGTCCGCGGAGGTCGCACGCACAGAGTTTCAGTCAGTCGGGGCCGGGCATGTATCGCCGTACCTGCCCACCCCCTGGGTAGGGACACACGCCCCCCCCTCGTACTGTATGTACATACTTAGGTACCTACACGGCAGAGCAGGGCCAGGTACCGAGGGGAACCTGGGCCTCGCGGCCAGTGACATGCGTCCTGCACGCCCGAGGCGCCGGCAGGGGGCGGCACACGCAGGACAGCCAGGCACGGCAGCCAGCCAAGGCCTCAACAGCCTGGTCGTCGCCCGGGCCGCACTGAGCAAAGTCCTGCCGCGTACCTCCCGAGGTATCTCTGTCTGTCGGCCTGTACCTGCTGGTACTGTCTGCTGCTGCCACTGGGCCCGAGCGGCGCCCCGCCCCACTGGATCCACCCGCCGCACACCCTCCCGGCCAGCAGAGAGGCTGGCTACGTCAGGCCTTGGGCGTGCCTGAGGGGGGGTACCTGCCGGTGGGCCCAGGGCCTGGACGCTGTACAGTGCCTGCTGCCGTACCGCTTACTGTCTGCGTGCCGCACGGTGCCCCTCGAGCGGGCGGAGGTATGGAGTATCCTGTCAAGGCTTGGCGGCCTCGGCCCCGAGCTTCGAGGCGTGCTCCCTACACGCACTGTTACCCGCACCGTCTTCCCTCCATCCGAGCCCGCCCGGCGCAGGTACCTGCTCCGTCCGTCCAGGCCACCCGCTACGCCCGCCACAGCGCACTACCTCGGGCGCCTCACCTCCCTAAAGGCCACCAGCCTGGACCGCCTAGAGGCTGCTGGGACGCCAGCCTACACCACCGCCACCAACTGTAACTGTGCTGCTGCTGCTGCAGCATCGCTCACTGTCGCCCACTCCAGTGGGAAGACCCCCCCCCCCCCCACCTCTGTCTCTCCCTCTCTCTCTCGCTCACCCTCTCACACTCATCAGCCATTATCACTCTCTTCCCCCAATCCAATCCAATCCGTCCACCAATTATTTCCTCCTCCTCCCAGCGACGCCATCCGCCATCCCGTCGCGCAGATCCCAGGCCTCTCTCCTAAGACACAGCCGAGCCCGCTTCTTCTCTTCTTATCGCGCCCGCAGATCCATAGTGTCTGTGATTTTTTTTTCTTTTTGGCCCTCCGCTGCTTCTTCCTCTTGCTCCTCGCCTCCCTCCCTCTTCGCCACGCCATCGTCGCCTCTCTCGCCTCGCCCTGCCTCGCTCCTCGCGCGCTCCGCTCTGGCTTCGAGCAGCAGCATCGCCCTTGGCATTATGCTGCGATAGGCTGCCGGTCCTCGGCCTCTCCTGACTCTGCCTCGAGGACCGCACCGCGCGCGTCGGCAGCCGCCCGCCTTCAGCATGTCGAATCGACCGTCCGCGAGCCTCCGATAGACGCTGCAACGATGGATTCCTCCCAGCTTCACCACGCGCTCTCCTTCCACGCCCACCCTCACCTGCCGGCCTCGTCGTCGATGCCGCTGAGGACGGCCAGCAGCACGCCCATGTCCTCGCCCGGCCTCTTCAGCCCCTCGCCCTCCCGCCTCCACCAGCCTACCTCCATTTCCGAAAGCAACACGCCGGCTCCAACCTCGGGCAGTCCCTACCTGCATCCGCTCCAGAATCACAGGGTCCGAGAGTGCGTCCCCCCCCCCTCGTCTTGTCCTACCCGCTTCTCGATTCCCGTTGCCGCCGCGCCCCGAGACCGCATCCATGTTTCATCGTGTTGGCTGGCGGCGTGGCGGCCAACCTCGGATCCCCCATTCTTCTCTCCCTACCCTCCCATCGCTGCAGACCTCGAGTCTGGATGCGCTGACATGGTCTCCCGCAGGACGCACAAGGCCCTCATCGACTCCGACATCATCACCGGCCGCAAGTCCATCAATCAGTATGAGGTCATCGAGGAGATTGGCCGTGGCATGCACGGCAAGGTCAAGCTCGCCCGCAACACCCAGACCGGCGACAACGTCGCCATCAAGATCATCCCCCGCTTCTCCAAGAAACGCCGGCTCGGCAGGGTGACGGCCATGTCGCCGCAGGACAAGACCAAGAAGGAGATTGCCATCCTAAAAAAGATCCGCCACCCCAACGTCGTCGCCCTCCTCGAAGTCATCGACGACCCCGAGCTCAAGAAGATCTACATGGTGCTCGAGCACGTCGAGCTCGGCGAGGTCGTCTGGCGCAAGAAAGGCCTGCCGCACATCTGCCAGTACGAGCGGCGGCGGGTCGAGCGCGACATCCGCGGCGACGCCCCCACCGCCGAGGAGGAGCGCTACAACCAGTTCCTCGAGCGCCGCCAGGCCCTCAAGGAGCTCAAGCGGGCCAGGCTGGCCCAGAACTACGCCGGCCCCTCGGACTTTTGGAGCGTCGAGTACGGCGCCGCCGACGACGGCAGCTGCGCCGGCCAGTGGTCCCGCATCCCCTCGCGCGAGGACTTCGCCGTCATGGACCGCGAGCCCTCGCCCTCGCCCGCCGCCTCGCGCCGCTCGTCCAGGGCGCCCTCGCGCTCCGTCTCGCTGAGGTCGGCCGGCCCGGCGCCCTCCGACCCGGACGGCAGCGTCGACGGCAACGGCGACCTGGAGACGCCCGTCGCGCCGCCCGGCTCCGCGGCCGCCTTCGACGGCATCCCGCACGATTTCCACCACCACGCCGACGGCTTCCGAGCCCGGTCGTCCAGCATGGCCGACTCCATCATCTCGCACATGTCCTCGGTCGACTACAACCCGCGCGCCCACGACCCCTTCGCCGAGGACTTCTCCTTCGTGCCCTGCTTCACGCTGGACCAGGCCCGCTCCACCTTCCGCGACACCGTGCTGGGGCTCGAGTATCTCCACTACCAAGGCGTCGTCCACCGCGACATCAAGCCCGCCAACTTACTCTGGACTAGGGACCACCGGGTCAAGATCTCGGACTTCGGAGTCTCGTACTTTGGCCGGCCGATCCGCGACGGCGAGCTGGGCGACACAGTGTCCGAGTCGGAAGCTAAGGACTTCGACGACGACCTCGAGCTCGCCAAGACGGTCGGCACGCCCGCCTTCTTCGCCCCCGAGCTGTGCTACACGGACATCGACAGCGAGGAGCAGCCGAGGGTCTCGGAGCAGATCGACGTCTGGTCCCTCGGCGTCACGCTCTACTGCCTCATCTACGCCCGCATTCCCTTCCTCGCCGAGGACGAGTTCCAGATGTTCCGCAAGATTGCGACCGAGGAGGTGCACATTTCCCGCCGCCGGCTCAAGCCCGTCGACCCGTCCACCTCGCCATCCGCCACCTCGCTCTACAAGCGGCAGAACGCGCACCCGTACCGCGACGACAACGACCTCGAGTACGAGGAGGTCGACAACCTGCTGTACGACCTGCTCCGCCAGATGCTCGTCAAGAACCCGGAGAAGCGGATCCGGCTGAGGGACATCAAGCGCCACCCCTGGGTCGTGCAGGGCATCCCCAACCCGGTGGGCTGGCTCGACGACACGGACCCGGCAAGACCCTCTTGCGGCCGCAAGATCCAGGTCGACGAGAAGGACATGTCCTTTGCCGTCGTCCCGCTCAACTTCCTCGAGCGGGCCCGGTCGGTGGTCAAAAAGGCGGTCGGCAAGGTCATGCACCCCCTGGCCGAGCGGAGCGACAGCAGGTCGCGACGCCGGGCCACGAGCAGCGCCGCCAGCTCGGCCGGGGACAGCGTCTTCCGGCACACGGGCCCGCCCACCTGCTACACAAACGACCGCCGCGGCAGCTTCCGCGTCGACGACTACTTCTCCCAGGTCAGCAGGGACGGCCCGGCTGCGTCGGACCACGCCGCCCCGTCGTCGTCGGACGCCCACGCCGGGGGCGAGTCATTGGAGTACGACCCTCTTGCCACTGTCCTGCCCCCGCTGGGAAAGCCCCGGGACGCCGGTCTTGCGGAATCTGACAAGCCAGACAAGGACGCCCGACCGGGATGGCCGCGACACCCCCGCGCCAAGCTCACGGCGAGCTTTCTCCAGCTGCTGGCGGCGCCGTCGGAGCCGCGCCCGAGCGCTGCCGCTCACCGACACCCTGGAGACCGGGAGGACGCGCACGACCTGGCCCCTGCGCCGGCTGGCGAGTTTCTTCACGCCGACGACGGCCATCGGTCGGCGTCCGCAGACCGAGCCCTCTTCGTCAGCCCAGACAAGCGGGCCCAGGCACAGGTGGCGCTGAGCAGCACCGTGGCCCCGGGAAGCATCCAGGGGCCGAGACATGTCAAGCCGATGAGATCGATCGAGCTGATGAAGAGGAGCCAGTACGGCTACAGCAGCGCAACGCCATCGCCGCTGTCGAGCTCTCCGCAAACTGCCTCCGCCGCCGCCTACCAGCACGGCCATCCTCAGTCGGATCCAAACTTTCACGCGCGGCAGCAGATGCGCGCGGACGAGCGTCCACGAACTGCCCATCGCGTCGAGAACATC
Organism: Cordyceps sp. RAO-2017; assembly: GCA_002591385.1. NCBI lineage: Eukaryota > Fungi > Ascomycota > Sordariomycetes > Hypocreales > Cordycipitaceae > Cordyceps > Cordyceps sp. RAO-2017. The sequence goes on from NJEV01000594.1 coordinate 13,983, forward strand.
TGCGAGGCCATCAACGTTAGGCTCCAAGGCCACGTCGGCCCCGCGCGCTCAACTGCCGCTCCCCCGGGCGCGCTCCACGCCGTGGGCACGGCGGCGCCGACGACGCAACTGCGGGAGGACAAGAGGCACACCCCGTCCTTGGATCCGGCCGACATCGCCTGCCCGCCCTCTCCCGTCTCGAAGGAATGGACAAGGCACCCCGGGGCGCCGTCCAGAGGCGACACGCTGACGACGGTCAAGTCGTCGAGCGTCGAGTCGATGGAAGCCATCGGCACCCCCCTCACCAGCCCCAGCGAGACGACGAGCCCGGTGGCGAGGGAGACGCCGGCGAAGATGACGTCGCAGAGCATGCTCATGTTCCAGTCGGACCCGTCGCTACCGGCGTTGCTCAGCGGCGCCAGCTCCGTCTCGGCCGACATCGAGGGCGAGCTGCTGGGAAAGCCCGGCATCGTCAACGGCCAGTCGCCGCCGCTCGACGCGGGAGACACGCTGACGCCCCCGGCGCTGGCCAAACAGGCCTCGGGCGGGTTCGGGCTGGGAAGCGTGTTCGAGAACGCTCCCGCCATGGACAGCGGCTCGCTGGCGCTGCACCTCGACTCTGCCGGGCCGGAGAGCCCCGGAGCGGTCGAGGCGACGGATGCGTGCCCGACGCGCCACGACGACGACGACGACGGCAGCGACGACGGCATCCTGCTGATGGCCAAGTCTCGCAAGCGGAGCCCGTACATGCCCAGGGCGTCTCCCGCCCGTCCCGTCGAGGCGAAGCGGCGAGACACGGGCGCCAGCACGGCGAGCAACGAGACGGCCAAGAGAGTGCCGGTCTACGAGGACGAGGCGACTCGGGTCCTGGCAGAAGAGTGAAGCCGACGAGCTCACACATGACTCCGGCTCTTTTCTTTTCCTTGCTTCTTCCAACCTCTCTCCGTGCGGCGGCTCAACCAGCCGCGGCCGACTCATCTCAGTCAGGCGGTCCTGCTCCGAACTGCCACACCGGCGCTCGGCCGTACGACGACAAAGAGAATGTCACGGAATACGGGACTTGCTGCTGACCGGAACCCCTTGGGCCTTGGGATGGCCCGTCCTGGGCCTTGGCACCTCTCTGGCTAGCTGACACCCCATGTCACTTTGTTCCTCCCCCCCCCCCCCAAAAAACCCCTTTTCTTTAGCGAGATGCCCGAGCACGCGGCCGGATGAATTGAGATATGAATGGACAGACGAGAGACGAGAAGACGAGTGGTCGGCGCATGTTACAGCGCGTGCATATTGGAGCATGCGGGCCATCCCAAGCACGCCCCGGGCGCGGAGGGACGAGCCGGGCCACTGGAACAGGCGCACTTTCAGGACATTCCGGGATGCATCGGGAGGCTTGGCTCTGATTCCTGTTCGTTTCAGACTGCATGGCTCCACCGGCCGGAGCCGGGACGTTGTTGGCGCTTTTTGGGCCGCCGGCCTTGGCCTCAGTGCCGTGCATCCGTTTGCGCGTTTGCTACTCTGCCGGTGCCCTTTCTTGTTTCCCAACCCCCCTCCCCCTTTTTTTCCCTTTCCCTCTTGTGGTCTCGTCCGCTATCCCGGCGCCGCTCTCCCGGCGCGGAGAAGACGAGCCACACTTATTTTCTTTCATTTCTTTCTTGTCTTTCAACTCCTCTTGTCCCGAGTCGGATTCTTCATTTCCAAGCTGGGATAGCGCGGTGCGACTGGGGCGGCCAATTTTGCTCGACGTTTTTTATACTCTCCGTCTTCAGCCGGTGAGCAGGGAGGGCAGAGGGGGGAGGGGGG
>NJEV01000595.1:0-15385 GCA_002591385.1 Cordyceps sp. RAO-2017
CCGCCGCCGTCACCGTCTCGCGCAGGGGCGCCCAGGCCTCCATCCCGTGGGCGGCCGAGCTCGAGGGGGACCACGACCTGGACGAGCCCGAGCCTGACCAGTAGACAGATCACGGCCGCGTTGGGGCGGGGAGCGGCCTCGACCTAGTAGACAAGATAACGATGGATAGATAGATACCTGCTGTCCCGTCCTCTCCTCACCCTGCTTCTTTCTCTCTGGGTCCCCCCGTCTCTCCGTCGCGTCCGTCCCTTTGCTTCTGTTGCAGCCACGGGCCCCGGCGGTAGGGGGGGGGGTGGGCGCGGGCGGCCAGGGCGGTGCTGCCGGCGAGGCCGGGACAAAAAGCAAAAAGCCATCGTCAGCTGCACGCAAATATCCCATGCCGTAGCGTCTGCCTCGCTTGCCCCCAAGTCTAGAACCACAGGCCCCAGTTCCAGAACCCCGTCGCCTCCTTCGCGGGCGCTGCTGCATCGGATTTCTCCTGCCGGCCTCGCCGGCTCCCTCCTCCCGCCCGCCCCGGACCCGCTGGAGCCCGCCTGGCGGCCCGACCCCTGTGCGTCTCGACCCTGGGCCGTGCCCGCTCGTGCATGGGGCTGGCCTCGCTCCCGGCATTCGTCGTTCCAGGCCCGGCCTCGGCTCCGTCACCGCCTGTTGGCACCTCGGCCTGCGTCCGTGGCCCGTCCGAGCCCCTGCCGCTGCGGAGCGACTGCGATGCCCACGCCTGCTGCGGCGAATGCCCCGGCTGCACCCGCCGCCCGAGAGCCGCGCCCATGGTGGCCGCCTTGGCGGCGCCGTCGTCTGTCTGCAGGCTCGCCCTCCCCGGGGGGGCGTGTGCTTGCGGCGAGCGGGCCGTCGTCGCCTCGGCGCCGGCGCTCTGTCCGTCCCCCCCGATGGTCCCATGCAGCGTCTTGGACGCCAGGGGCCTCGATCCTTGTTCCAGAATCAGCCCCTTGATCGAGCTGGCCTTGTCCGGGCCCCAGTGGCGTTCGACGAGCGACAGCAGCCGCCCTTAGAGAGACTCGGCCTGCGGTGACCACACCGAGAGCACGTCGCGCCGCCTCAGGCTGGCCGTGGCCGTCGTCTCCAACCTGCTCCGCAGGCTCAAGACGCCCCCCGTGTCCGCCTCCGGCGTCGCGTGTTCGGGGAACGCCGAGTGGGAGTATGATACCCTGACTTGCATGTAGCCTGCCACCGAGGAGCCCAGTTGGAGCTCGAGGTCCTCCATCAGCTCGTCCGACTGTTGGCGGACGTGGCCACTTCTGCCGGGCCGCTTCCTCGTTTCGGCATCGACCTGGATGTGGACGAGGAGGAGGACGCTTGACCCTGCGTAGATCGTGCTGCAAAGCATGCGTCAACCCTCCCGATTCGCGCCAAGACGACCCTTCGGTTCGCTACTCACGTGGGGAAGGCCTGTTCCTGTATCACCTGGATGACGGTGGATCCTGGCGTGGGCGAAACCTCTACGCTGAGGTCGTAGAGGCAGCCAAACTCGAAGAAGCGATCTGCGGCGGTGGTGAGCGGCCGACGCGCCCCTCGCGTGCCGGAATACTCACCTAGTTGGTGAGGAACGAACGAGCCCGTTGTCGGCGACTGATTGCCCGACGGCGACCGCGACGAAGGAATCCTGGAGAGCCTCCCCGAAACCTCAACGGCAGCCCAGATGGTCTGCTGGCATGGCCCCCGGCCCGTGCAATCCGACATGACGGAGATTTGGGGAGAGAGGACACATGGCTGCGTGTCTCGCGAGCAGTCCGTCCCTTGCGGAGACGACCAGGGAAGTGGCGATCTGTGCGGGGAGCGAGGTGGCCGCTCGACTCGCTGGGCGCGAGACGACAGCCGGAATGATGGTGGATCGCTCGACGAGCTGCAAGGGTCAAAGTCGTGCGCAAAGGAGTCCGAATCCGACGACGCTGTGTGACAGCTGGAGACTCTTCGATGCGCGCTGTATCTGCCAAGCGACCGCGGCTGCCCGGACCCCGTCGACTTGGTGAGCAGCCCGCGACATCGTGTCAGCGTTTCCTCCCAGACCCGCCCCCGTGGCCGACCGAGCTCCACAGAACTGGCCCAGAAGTTGGGTCGACAGCCCGGGTTCTCCTAGCCCGCCGAGCCGTGCTCCTTGGGAGACGAGGCTGGCGCCCTACGTCGGCCGCGTCGCTTGGCAATCTTCAGCGGGAACCTCCTGTCCGACGACTCTGGCGTGCTCTCCATGCTGCTGGTCCTGGTCGGCGTGGTTTCCTTCGACGCAAACCTGTTCGGACGCGGTCGTTTGATGATTCGCAAAGGGCTGGGCCGATCTTTGGTCGTCTGTTGGAGGGAGAGGTGCAGACCCGCGCACGGCGAAGGGCTCTGAGCGATCGCCATAATTCTGTCGGCCATGTAACGATGTGCTGTTTACGTCTTGTTGAAAAATTGCCAGCGAGGACCAAGTCTGACACGCCCGGAGTTGTGTTGAAGGCAAGATGGGTGGCTGGATGATGGTCCCGGGGCCAGACGCGAGCCGTCCGAAGCCGCAGTCGGCCAACAGCCGGTCCTGCCATGCCTGGTCGGCTCACGACCCAGTCAGGCTCGAGGGGGGACACGCGCAGAGGGCATGCCGAGACCACAGCGGTAGCGCTGGCAACCGCAGTGATGAGAGAGGACACGGAGAAGCCACGGAGGCGGGCCACTGGTCTAGGTAATTGCTTGCATGGTCCATCCTGCCATTCATGGGTAAGGAGGGCCTGGTTCGGAGACAGAGCAAGTGGGAACGATTGGGGGAAGGGAACTCGGGCCAAACGACTACCGGGCTTGAAGGGTATCAGTATTCCCGATCCATTCAGAACAGCGAATGTGAATCAGCGCCCGCGACTCCCTCTATGCACGCCAGCGTGCTCATCATTAGAACGTCTCCAGCGGAAAGGGACAACAGGTGTCTTGAGAGGGGCTCGTGGAAGCGAACCACGTCTCCCATGACATGCGGCGGGAGCCCAGGCACGCATCTAGGCTGCGCTGCCAAGCGTGCGGCATATGTTGTCCTTGATGGCGGCCACATCGCCCTCCTCCATGGCAAGAAAGCGAATCTGGGCGGCTCCGGTCAGTCTCGCCACGTTCCGGCGGTGTAGCGGCGTCACTTACCAGCTCGTCTGTGCCAGAGCCGCCGTACAGGACGGCGTCGGAGAGGCTGGCAGCAATCCCCTTGTTGACCCTGTCTTCCCACACACCGTCCCAATTCCACTCGCCCGGCCGCTTGGCGGTTGAGGCGGTGGACCGGGCAGGGCTCTGGCCCGAAGCGGCGTCGTCCTCGTGCGGCGGGGCGGCCTCTGCCGTCGTTTCGGCGGCGGGCAGCTTGCCCAACTTGCGACGATGGGTCCGCCAGGCGTGCCAGGCCCCGGGATTGCCGGCCGCCTCGAGCGGGACGGAGTCGAGAACGTGGTCCTGGTCGAAGGTGCTGCGGATGTACTTGAGGACGTGGTAGACGGAGATGTCCCGTCGATCTCTCCGCATGTAGCTTGGCACGGTGCCGTCGCCGGACTCTGGCGAGCTGACGCTGGATGGGGCGCGGCTGGTCTGGGCCGAGGCCGGGCCGCGGGCCTGCTCACTGCTGACCTGTCTGCTGCCAGACAGGACGCGTCTGCCCCGCCCGAACCACTGGGGGAAGCCATGCCGCAGGCTGAATCCGCCAGGAGGCAGCCGCTCGTCATCTCTGGCGCTGACGGTCCCGTTGTCATGGATGTCGGTGGTGTACATGTAGGTCGTGAGGGGCGAGATTAAGGGATGAAACATCTCGGTAGAGAAGGTGACGAGGGGCGGCAGCTTCGGGAAGCAGTCGGGAAAGGAGATGTGGAATCGGAGAACTGCCTGGGCGTAGGGGCCTGGACGAGAAGCGAACGATGCGGCGCGCATCAGCACGTGTGCCGATAGCGGCCAGGGGAGGGGGGAGAGGGCCGGGGAGGATGCGCACCATCGCGGACAAACAGGACTGCCGTCCACAGAGTAGGGTCGCCCGGAGTCAGGCTGACGAAGACGCCTTCCGGGCAGGCCTGCTTCAGGCCGGCACTGGCAAAGAGCGAGCTGTGAGCTGTGCTGCCGACGAAGCTGGGACGCGCGCGGACTCACAACTCGGACAACAGGTGCTGTCTCTGCAGCGAGGGCATGCCGTCGAGAGACAGGGCCTTGAGGGGGCCCTTGAGGGGAGCCATGCTTGCCGGCCCGCGGCGGCAGGGAGCGAGCGAGGGACGCGTCGAGTCGAGTCGAGTCGGGTCGAGAGGAGAGGCGGCGCGGACGGTCGAGGCCTGGACTCTCTCCGCTGTGCCTCTTGTCTCTCCGCAGTGCGTCTGCCTCTCCCGGATCCCGAGGCTTGGTGATGATGCAGTGTCGCAGCTGAAGTGGGCTTGCGGCGCGGCAGATTTGGGCGGTGAGAGATTTCTGCCGGCCAGATTCGTGTGACTAAGGCGTCGCGCCAGGGAACATCATCGGCCGGGGGGCAGCGAGGCGCCTTTTTGACTTGATGGCGACGACTACGACAGGCCACGTGCAGGGGAGCGGACTGACGAAAGCAGCTCTCTCTTGTGCTCTCTCCCTCTCCTTCTCTCTCTCTCTCTCTCCTTCTCTCTCCGCGCGCTTGTCCTGGAGCTAGGACATCATCTCGTCAGATTCCTCCAATCTTGTTGGTCCCCGTCCCGTGCACAGCATGCCGGTCGTCGTCTATGGATATCGACAGAAACAGGAAAGCGGAAGGGGGAAAAAAAGGCGGCAGAGGAAAGGCAAGCCAACGCATGCCACGTCACGTAGGCCGTCGGCCATCACTGGCCCAGGCGCTTCTCGATCTTGGCCATCTCCTGGGCCTTGATGTGCGAGACGTCGTCCCTCGTAGCGTTGTAGGCGGCCGTGACCTGGTTGAAGGGGTTCTCGGGGCTCTTGTCGAACTCCTTGCGGATCCTCTGCTTCCGCTGGTCCAGCCGCAGGCCGACGCCGCTGCCGTCCGCCTTCATCTCCTGCAGCCGGCGCTCCTCGTACTTGGCGTAGGCGGCCGCGAACCGCCTCTCGGGGTGCTTGTCGACCTTGCTGTCGTCGGAGCCGGCCGTCAGCGAGAGCGCGTCGAGGGCGTTGTCGATGCCCGACGCGCTGAGGGCCGCGGCCGGGCCGTCGCCGTCCAGCTGCGCCAGGTCGAGCCCGCGCGACTTCTTGACGGGCGCCTTGGACTTCTTGGGCTCGGCCCGGCCGCCCATGCTGGCCTCCTCCTCCTTCAGGAGCGCGTCCTTCTCCGCCTTCTTCTTGGCCTGCTCGGCCTTCTTGGCCGCCTCGGACTCCCTGCGCGACACCGGGTCGTCAAGTCAGTTGCGGGTTTCGGCGCCGGCGTGAGGGGGAGCCGACGGGATGTACGCACTTTTTCGCGTTGCTCTTGGCTCCCTTCTGCCACTTGTCCGACTCGGCCGCCTCGAGCCGGGCCTCGTCGGCGGCGGCCTTGCTGGCGGCGGCCTCGGCCTTGCGCGCGTTGCCCGCCACCTTCTTGCTGTTCTCGCCCTTCTTGCCGGCCATGGCGTGCACCAAGGATCGCTTTCAGCCTGGTTTGCCTGACGTCGTTGTCGCTCGCCAGTCGCCACTGTGCCGCTCGGGCACCCGGTCGCCGGCGCCCCCGCCTCCGAGCTGATGAGGTAAGGCCCTCACCTCAGGCCTGGCTCCTGGCTGGCTGGCTGACATCGTGGGGCCGCCTATGCATTTCGCTCCAAAACTCCAACAACCGATCGATCCCCTTTCTTCGAATCAGACGGCCCCCTTCGCCCGCGTCCACGGCGAATGACCGACTCTTCATTCCGCCTCGCAGCCGCATCGACGAGGAAAAACGACGCGGCGGCAAAATGACAGCATTGCACCTGTCCGCCCTCGGCCTACGTAGCGCCTGCATACCGACCGAGAGGCAACAAGGGGAGGGAAAAGGAAGAAGAAGAAGTAGGAAAAGAAAAAAAAAACCGACAGTTTGCTTCCTCCTTCCCTCGTCACCCGCACGGCGACGCTTGCTTCGACTCGACGGCCGACTTCACGACCGTCCAGAGGCCCGGTTTGCAGACGCCGCCGCCGCCGGGACAAGGGATGCCGGCCTAAACCCAGACGAGACGAGACGGGGGCTTTCACTCACATATGCCTTAGCTTCAGCCTCTTATCTCGCGGCTCGAAGGAGGAAAAAGAAAAAGGTCCTTCCCGGGGAGCGGCTATACAACCAACTACATTGCCTGGCGATGTGCCGGTTCGCGTTACACTGCCGGCGCCCTCTGGCTCTGCGGTCCAGGCGCGACTCCAGAATCGGCAACGCAGGCGACCGCTCCGCCCTCGATCATGACGCTTTGCAGCCGGCACTCGAAAAAGTGCCCGGGCCATGAGTCGCGTGGCCTGCAACGACTGGCTCCGCCCTTCCCCCCGCCTCCCCACGTCCCAGTCAGGCCTCTCTACGAGCCGTGTCTGCTCGACCAGAGCCGGGGCTCTGATCTAGACATCCGCCATGGGGCATCAACGATCGCCCACAGAACTGGGACTGCCCTCTCCCTCTTGCGCCTCTGCTGTCCCCCGGCCCATCCCTCCCCGTCTCGGACAGCAGCGCCAGGCCGAGATGCCCTCTGATCCGCCGGCACCCTTTTCCCGCCCTGTCTGACATGCCGGGGCTGCAGGGCTGCTCCCGGCCCTGTGCCGACGAACGTACGTACGTACATGCGTGTATCGAGAACACAATTGACATTGATTCATAGACGCAGGCGTACGTGCATAAGCTACACACATACGCACGTACGGACGGACCCACGCCCTTACAAAAAACAGCCAACCAGATGGGCAGTCAGACAGACAGACTGCCAGACTGCCAGACAGACTGCCAGACAAACAGACAGGCTGCCAGACAAACAGACAGGCTGCCAGACAAACAGACTGCCAGCCAGACAGACTGCCAGACAGACAGACATGCGTATGTGCGTACATTGCCGCGAAGCCAGATCGTCAACTCCTCCAAGTCCCGACGCCCAACCGACGATTCCAGCCTCAGCTCCTCCCGGGACGGCCCCGGTCGCGTCACTCATCGACCGTGCCAGCCAGCCTGGCAGCGTCGTACCAGCCTTTTTTGCGACATCTCGAAAAGCGATAGCCACATGCAAGCCGGTGACAGGATTACCCCAGGTTCATCCCTCGAGGAAGTCGTACGCCGCAACAAAAAAAAAAGATATCAAGGTGAAACACGTTCAAGTGCCTCGATTTGCGAATCGTCTGCCGTCACTCGTCAACTGCAGCGCCGCTCCTCTCTCTTCTTGCTTCTTCTCGTGACAAGAAAAGAGGATGGGGCACTCGGAGGGGTTATACTGAAGACACATCCATACACATGACTGAAATGCGTGTATGTGTGTATGTATGTATGTAGGCATGTATGTATGGGTGCATGCTTTTCCTGAGCCAGACTTTTGGGGAATCCCCCTGCTATCCCGCATTGCCAGGCGAGCACATAAGCCCTTCCATCCCCGCCCCCGCCCTCTCATCGTAGCAGTTGCACAACCGCAGGAGGCTTTGAATTGCATGAGGCCGTCGTGTGCCTTCTCCCTCGTCCCCTGACAACGTGATCAAGTGCTGGGGTCAGCTTCGCCTTGGGCAATTTGCCGCATGTCTGGCAGCAATGGTGGGGCCCGGCATCGTGCGCCCAAGCCCGCCTGGCGTCGGTCGACCTCTCTGCATGACGTGCTCACTGCCTCCCGACGGCGGAACGGGCGCGCCTCGTTCCTCGAGCCGCCCGCCTCTGTCGGCCTAGCAGCAAAACAGCCTAGCAGCAGCAGCAGGACTGGAGCGTAGACTCGGAGACTAGGCGGCACGTGGGCCCGAGAACAAGCTCATCGGGCTCCACGCGAGATATGTGCCATGACGTTTCAATCGTGGCCCAAGGTGTTGGCTAACTGGCCGGCCGGCCCTTTCCGTCGCGTCGGCCGTTGCGGCTGTCGAGGGCGTACATGCGCCCGAAACACGCCGTTTTGCACATGGCCTTTTTTGTGAAAGGGGGAGGGGAGGAGGGGGAGGAAGACGGGGGGTGGCCCAGATCGAATCGACGCTTGCCTCCTGGAGGGAAATGGGATCCGAAGAACCGTCTTGGACACGCTTGGCACTCGGTCCAGAACTGCAACGAGACACTTGTCCGCCCACGGCCGCCTTCTCCGGGCGTGGCTGGAGCCTCGCGAACTGACGATTGGATGATGTGGTTGCAGAACCCCTCAGCGAAGCGATCAACTACAAGTAAGCCGTCACTGCTCAGAGGCCAATCGGGAACCAAGTGGCCGGCCGTCGAGATGCCGGCCCCCTGTCATATATCGCTTTCTGTCAGCAGTGACCTGTCAAGCACGCCCCGGGCTTACGTACCAACTTCCGGGCAAGCTGGTGCCATCGTCTTATGTGGTGGCTCGGTCAGCTGTCTTTTGTCAAAGTCGAACTCCTTTTGCTCCCGTCCCTCGAGGCGTCGACCGCGATAGCGGCTACAGCCACGGTATGCACTTAGTGCGGTTCGGTACGGCACGACGACGCAATCCCCTTCCGAGGAGCCGCAATGCATACTGTGAGCGTTAGTCTACACTTAACAGCGGCGCTATAGGTACATACATATAGACACACATTACATCGGGACGTATGTATTCGTACGGCACAGGCACCCAGACATGCAGCACGAGCCCACCGCCGGATTGCCAGCCGTGCCCGAAATCAAAAACCTGTCGTTGTCTGGTGTCCAATGGAAAGTCTCAGGGTGAATCCGCTCCAAGAATGGCATCTCGCCTGCGGAAGGAGAGATAGGGATGGACTGACTGCCATGACGTCTGCCTTGGTTGTGCCGTCCAGAGTGAGGCCGCTTCCAAAAAACAAATGGCCGCGGGCAAGCGAACCCAGATGAAGGCTCAGCTTGAGCCGCAAGAGCTTTCCATGATGTCGTCCGGATTGAAACCTGATTGGCGACGACGATAGAGTCCCAGCCTCACAACGCGCTCCGGTGTATCCGGTATGTACATTTGCACAACGGCACGTCGGTACTTGAGCACACACAGATATGTATGCGTCTGAATGTGTGTGTATGTGTTTGCATATGTGGGCATAATAAGGGTATGAATGCATTCGGCGCAGTGTGGCATGGAGCACGACCAGTAGAGATGGCAGCTGCTGGAAAGCAGGGTCTCGGCAGGGGTTCCGGACCTCCGAACAACAGGCCTGTCGATTTCATGCCCAGTCGGTGACCAAAGGGTTAATCTATCGGCGGCAGCTGCTCTTTGGGGTGTAACACACGGCAGGCCACCAGTTCCGTTGGTACGCGATGGCGTCCTTGATCGACTTGAGGCAAGTCAGGGATGATGAGAGAGCGACAGAGAGTGATGAGACAGCTGCAAACCAACTCGTCACGAACCTAGCTTCGCTTTGCAGGGCGGGTACTCCCGCCCGTGACGTGAGGTTGGAGTGCTCGGAACTCGACGCCTTTCGTCCAGGCAGACCGTTCCCCGGCAAGGCCGGGCCGGGCGCACCATGCTCCCTGATTGAGCCTTCATTTTGTAGCGAGGATGGAGAGGCGGCGGGAGGGAGGCATGGAGGTGCTTGACGCGAGACGGAAGGCGGTAAAAAGCAAAGCAGGGCGAGATCTGGCGAAAAGCCGGCGCCGAGTGCAGACCTCTCCGCTTGACCCAGGGCATCAGATTGCCATTTTGGGCGACGGGGCGATTCGAGAAGGCGAGATGCGGGACGACTGCCCAACGCAGCGTCGCATCCAGGGAGAAGAGTTTAGGGCCGGGGTCTTGACGCCCACGGCCCCAGAGCCGGCAGCAGGTTGGATTGCCGCGCTGTCGGCCATCTCGGGAACGGTCTTCCAGCACGCGGAGATGTATGTGTAGACGGACGCACATGTCTGTATTCGCCGGGACGTGTCTAATGATGCATGGTCTGCGAGCGGCAGGCCTTGAAACAAATCGGGCGGCCCGAGCATCTCGAGGCGTCGACTGCTTTCGAAGCCCCGTGAGGTTGGATTCTGGAGCGGCGAGACCAGGTTGGGCGTTGGAGATTGCGCCGACGGCCGTCCGCGGCGGAAGGGCAGACAGATTGGATGCTACCCATCAGCGGAGGGCGTTGTGGCTTCAGGTGGAGGGCGAGGTGGCATATTGGAAGTTGGCGAGTGTGATTCTCTTGGGGGCTGGCGTGACGTCGAGCTTGAGGCAGCGGGGGTGCTCGTGCGCCCAACTCCATTGGCAGGGCCGAGGCCGCAAGGCGAGGGCGGACGGTTGATGAGGTGGTGATGCGTTGTTTGATGCAAGCAGAGTCTTACTGGTGCATGACTAATGGTGCCGGAGCCTCTATCCGTGGACCGTAGGCAGTAGGTAGGCAGGCAGGTCTTGATGCCTGCCTGCCTGGTGTCTGCCTGGCGTCGTGGGCAACGAGACCGAGTGCACCTTCCCCCCCCTATTTGAGGGTACCTACCAGTACCTAGGTATGAGCCTCGACTGCTGAAGCCTGTAACAAGCTGTCAATCTAGGTAGTAGCTGAGAGTATCTACCTACCTACGTACCTTATTTGCCTACCAACAATCATGACCTTGGTACGACTTGCCCAGGAGGTAGCGTACTGTAGCTGCGCTTTCTGGTGAAGTACCCAGCTGGTAAAGTAGTTGTCTGGCTGCGCTTTCTTCCAGAACACGCCACCCACCCCGCTTATGGCGGCAATAGGCAAGATGATGATTCATGAACGACGTTGGCTGGTCTTTCCTTCTACGCCTCGGACACAGGGGGAAGGAGAGGGGGGACGCGGGAAGGAGGAGGTGCGCCTGGCGCTTTCCATTTCCACCCGACTGCTGCCAATCAAACAACCTGGACGAGGAGGCCTGGCCGGCGAGGCACCAACGAAAGGCCGACACAGAGTCCAGCATCAACAAAACATGCTAGCAGGGCCCTTTTCTTCTTTCTTCTTCTTTGGCCGTTCTTCCGCCACGATCCCATTCGCCCGGCCCGTCGACCCAGAGACCCGCGGACGAGGATGCCTTCCCTTCGCTGGCGGCCGCTGCTCGGCGAATCGACGCCGAGCAGTTGATCCCAACATGCACGCAGCAGTTGCAAATCACATGGCCGCCGCGCGAAGCACCACCGGGCGCCCAGTGTGTCGCACGACAAACAGCAGCCGGCTTAGCTACACTCACACCCTCCCCGCTGGAAGCTTTCGAGAAGGTCTCAGCGGCCCAGAGTCGAGTTGGATGGCCGACGGGAGGGCGAGAACGACAAGACACGCTCGCTGACGGGGAGCGCGTTGCGTGCAGTATCGTACATACGTACCGTCTCGGCCTGCCTCTCTCCTCTCGCTGTCTGCAGGGCGACCGGATCTAGTCGGCCGAAGTGCTTCTGCTTTCGAGACGACATCGGCCGTGCCTTGCAGCCGTTGGTGTGAACTCCGATCCGCCTCTCGCTGGCTCTCCACGGAGCAGCAAATGGCTGGGTAGCCCCAAGTGCAAAACGGGCGTACCACCTCACCGTCCTTTTTGGTGCCCGCTGCTGTACCAAGAAATACCCCCCCCCCCATGAAGCCTCACCTCACCTCCCCGTCCTAGTTGATTGCAATGGCCAGAAACATGGAGCTCCCAACAATCTCCCGAATGGCTACTGTTCAGACCTTCTTTCCCCTTTCCTCTCTCTCTCCATCCTGTTGGGGCAGCAGGGCGAGTGACGAGACAGGGACGGGCGTGCTGACCTCCCTGTAGCCTCTGTTCACCCATCCAACCTGCGGATACCTTCAGAATACATGCGGGGAAAGAAGCCCCTTTCTCGAGGACACCCACACATGGGGGCTGACGAGCCGTGGCTGGTGTTGGATCAGATCAATCCAGCCCACCGGGAAACCAGCCAGCCACCCGTCCTGCACAGGATGCCGCTTCCAAGGACGACGTGTGCGCGGCCATGCCATGCTGGATGTCTGTCTGGCCATGCCTCGCCACCAAGGTACATTGCGCTGTACATACTGTTTGTACATGCCCTTCGGCTGGAGCCTCCTCAGATCCCGGTACATACGAGATTTGGTGGCGCCATGCGACGCTGCCCGCGGGCATGTACTGTACATGTGTATGTACACGCCTGCTCTCTCTCCTTCTTCCAAAGGCAAGGAAAAAGAAAAGACGAGAAAAGGAGAAGGTGGGTAGTTCTAATTATTCTCCGGTTCCGAGCCGCGAGCAGCCAGTCATGGGCTCCCTTTCCGTGCCGCCCACATAGCGCCGGGGAACTGAACCGGACTCCGTCAGGACCGGGTAGCCGGGACATCTCCCCGGAAGCCAAAGAGCATCGTGGATCCGTCAGACGACTGGAGCAGCTCTTTGCTTTGCCGAGCGATGACGACGATGGGACGCTGTCGGCCGCCCCGGCCATACCAAGTCAGTCCGTCGAGCATCACACCGCGTACTTGGTGCAGTACGGAGCACAGACCGGGACGGCCTTGGCGGCTACCCACTAGCGATGAACCACCAACAATTTCGCTGACCCGTGAATCGTCGAGGCTACGTGAGTGATCACAAGGCTGCCAAAGTGGCGGTGAGAGCCAGGACAAGAACGTCCGCGTTCGCTGCACAGACAACAGAAACAAGTCTACTTCGTCCCGACCAACTCCGCACCCTCATTTGCCCTGGGACTACGGAAGCTAACGCCGGGGAGAAAAGGGGGGAGGGGGAGAGACAGACCGGGGAGGGAGGGTGTGGCTCAAAGTGAGGGGGCGTCCAGGATGGCTAACCGTGGTCAGACTAGCGAGCGAGTCTGCGACAATATGCAGCAGCGGTTGCACACCCAGACCGTTATGATCGATGGCTGCAAGAGAAGCGAAACGTCGTTCGTGTAACCCTGCCGCTGTTCACGAAAGCGCGAGCATTTTGCTTTTATTGCTGGGTGCGACCAAGTCGTCGGGTTTGACCGTGCTATCAGCGAGAGGCCGGCCTTCTACCGTTGGTAAAGATGCATGTCATGCATGCTGGCACATGTGAGGCCAGGTGCATACCCGGTACCAGGTAGACACTTACAAGGCCAGACTGCTCCAGAGAGACAAGTGAGAGTCGGACGGGTGCGATTCTGTGCGCAGCTTTCCGGGGAACACGAACCACTCGGGAAGAGAGCCTTGAAGGCCTGCGTGATGACAAAGACGCCTCGGCCCGTCGCACGGCTGGACGAGCCGTCTGGTGGCAAAACTCGAGCGCCGTGTCACGACGTCACGCCCGCCTTGGCGAAAGGGCTGGCGAAAGCTGCGCGACGCTTCCACGACCGGCTTGGCTCCGCTCCATGATTCGCCAAGTGGGGAATGCCTCTGCCCGGCCAGCGAAGCCAAGCGGGAGGGCGAGACGAGCAAGAAGAGACGGCCAGACCGTGGTCAGTACAGCCGCCGTCTAGACACTGGCCGTTTTGGACGTCGACAACCAAGGTATGTCTGTGTACTGGCCCGGCAGGGCGGTGGAGACGGCCGCAGGTCCGGGGGGCTCTTGTCGTAAGGCCCAGAGCACCGGACCGGATCAAGGGAGGCGGATAGATTGCTCACCAGTCACCGGAGCCAGGACCGCGGGTGGCCAGGGTTCTCCAGACAGCAGTGGACCCTCGGCCGGTCCAATTCGTGGCGCAGCCGCGAGGAGGATGACCCTAGCCAGACTTATGCAGTGACCAAACTCACCGAAAGCATAGATGAAGGCAAACGAAAGCAGCGGGATGATCTATCACCACGAACTGGTCCGACCATGCCCCTTTCACCAATGATACGTACACGCGCGCTGCGAAGGCGAGAAAGAGGCTAGGGGGAGAGGCCGAAGAGCGCGGATGAGACAGGAGAGCGGGCAAGGGCAAGGGTCGGCAGGAGATGGACGGAAAAGCAGGGAGAAGGAAAAAAAGGGACCAGAGGAGGAAGTGATGGATGGGATGAGTGAGTAGCGGCCAGGACCAGCTCCGTGTCCTCGGACGTGCGTCGCCGGGACTTGGCGACAGCTGCGGCCATGTCGGTTGGGGGGTTCGGGGCCGCGGGCGAGGGCAATCGGCCCTTGCTGATTCGCCGGGCTGTCCTGCTCCTGCAGTCGAGCGGGCGCAGGCTGGGTCGAGCTTCAGCTGACACGAGACAGCCTCTCATCCTTGCCGTGGGCCGTATTGGCAAGTGAAACAGCGAGCAGCAGACTATTGCTTTACGTCAGAGCAGCGGGGGTCCTCACCACGTGGCCGATGCACAGATGCAGGCCCCATCACTTCGCACTGGAAGGGCAAATCCGCAGCCGCGTTCGCCTGTATCGCCGAGGGTGTGCCGGGCAGCGATGGGCTCGACAGGCGCGGATCGGTGGCCGGCCTCTGTTGGCGTCGATGCAGGCAGAGCTGGCGCAAAGGTCGCGGCGGCGGCCCGGGCGGGCGGCGGGCGGCCGGCACGCCACGGTCCGAGCGGAGATAAAGGCCGTGCGGACTAGTCGGACAGCCCACAGCGGCTCAGCCCGTCCGGGGCACGAGCAGAGGAGTAAAACTCCGAGCGAGCTAGAGCCGCATCGGCGGGGCAGACGGTGGGCAGCAGGGCCAGGCTGTTTCGGAGCGGTCTGGGCGACGGCAGCGGAGTTCGTCGCTCGGCCGCGGATCGCCTTCCCTACTCTGTCGCGTGTGCATTCCGCTCGACCTTGGCGGATCGCGCGCGAAATTGGGCCGTCAGCGTGGACCTGTGTAACGAGCGTACGTGGCCGGGTACAGGTACATGGCAGATGGGAGGGCGGGCAAGGCCACGGGCCCCGGCCGGGTACCACGTCCACCGGCATGGCAGACGATATCCACCCCTATCGGATCTCACGGGCACCTCTGGAGCTGCGACGCCACGCGCGCCCGGCCATGTCGATGCCAAGCCGGCGCGGAGAGGGCCAGGAGGCCAGGAGGAGAAGGGGACGAGGGGAAGATGGGGCAAAGCGGGCGGCGGCCGAGCAGGCGGGCCGCAGGGTCAGCGTCCGTCTGCCGAGCCGGGCAATGCATTGTGCAATCTATCTCGAGCCGGGACTTGGCCTTGGGAGCTGGCTGGCTGGACCCTTGCGGCGGAGAGGTGGCAGGCCTGGCCCGGTCAAGTGCCTTGGCTTTCGGCCGGGGCCCGATGCCTTGGCCCGTCTCGGCCACGACGAAGTTCTGCCCGTCAGGCTACGCAGTTGCACGACCGAGCGGCGTCCGCCTCACTGCAACATTCACCGCCTCGCCTCATCCCACTGCAGCCCGACCAGCGTCATCGTCTCGGTCGTCGTCGTCGTCGAGATGATGATGACGATGATGATGATGATGATGGTGATGACGATGGTGGTGATGATGATGATGATGATGGTGACCGTGGCCATTGCCATGACCACGGACGGCCATGACCAGCATCAGCATCAGCATCAGCATCATGGTGGCCACGACGACGACGACGA
>NJEV01000596.1:0-15755 GCA_002591385.1 Cordyceps sp. RAO-2017
GGGACAGTTTACTGGGCATCCGGCCTATTTTCTACACTGGAAACTTTTTTTTCCACCCACACGGCGGGGGTCTTGGACGGCGCTGAATGTGTATGGCCAAGAACTTGGCGTCAGAAACGTGACGTGATGCTGCTGCGTGCAAAGGCCAGAGGCGGGCTGGCGACTCGTTGTCTCCCCGGTCACAAGCGTTGACCCGTCGGGATACCCCCCTCCAAGACTCTCCCCTGCCCACCTCACCGAGAGTCCAAGCGACCGCCTTCCTCCTCACCTGCCTCTTCACCTTGCGTCCTCTCTCATCGGGGGGCCCCGGGACCGCGCGTGACGATCGAAAAAGCCCCGGCCCGTCCTATCCCCGGCACCGACCCGAGTCCGATCCCGGAGCTCTCCCCGCAAGGGCCGCATGCGGCCCCTCGATGTCGAGCCCTAGCCCTCGGGCCGCCCCTTGCTAGCGGCGGAGAGGGCCTCCCGAGACAGCAACAAAGCCTTGTTCGATCTAGATTCCCTTTGTGTGTACAGGCTCGTGACAGCGGAAAGGATGGATCGGACGAGAAAGCCTGAGGGGCGAGGAGCGTTTTTTTTTTCTCACCGTCTTCCCCGTGCCGTACATCTCTGGCTGACCGAAAAGACGCGGAGGAGGGGGCGTTCCGGGCCTTGGACAGTCACACGTACGCCGCACGTGTCTCAGATATGCATCCAAGAGATCTCTCTGCTTGGCCGCCTCCCCACCGAGGTCAGGTCAGACGATGACACGACAAGCCCATTCGCCAACTCGACGAAGCCATATGACACATTATCTCGGGGCCGTCTGCGATGACGTCTGCCACCAGCCACCAGCCATGTCCGTCCGCCTGTGCCAGATGCTCCCCCCTACGTCAACGCTCTGCCCGCAGCGGCGGCGTGGCCGGAGGCGAGGAGCGCTCGGGACGGATGTTGGCAACTATTGTTCTCTTCTCCGTCTCATGTAAGGCGTCTCGCAGAAATACATCACCACCGCCCGAGCCGGACAAAGGAATGGGGAAAAAAAAGGAAAACGTAAGGGAGAGCAGCCTCCGGTAACAAGGTTGGTTGATCGACAAAGGATCAAATTCTGTTCCGCCGTAGTTGGACAAGAAAAATGGGGACAACGGAGGGACAGGAGGAGTATGTAGGGTTGAGGGCGGCGCAAGAACAAGCATATTGAGGGGCAAAACAAAGAGTAGGAGAAAAGTGTCCACGGGTATAATCAGGCACGCAGTTCTGTGGTTCTCTGCCCAGCTGTGCCCACAGCCTCCAACAGCTGGCCTAGCGAAAGACTCAGCAAAAGTCCACCAGGGTGTGTAATATGATACAGGAATGACGGATCCCTCCAAGCAAATGGCCCCGCTGCCCGTCAAGCCGCGCGCTTGCACGGCTGGTCGTGAGCCAACTGCCGGCCCTACTCGGCCGCGAAATACCGCTTCGCCTTACTCCGGACCTGTTGCGCCTTGATCTCGGGTGGCACAATGGTGTGGTGGACAACGTGCGGTCTGTAGACAGCATCTACAGGAGGCATCCTGGCGAGGGGGGGGAAGTCCGAGTCAGTACACGGGCAGCCTTACAAGGCCGAAGGTGTTTGAGATGGCACGTACCAGTCATCGACCGTCAAGGGAAAGTATTCGTACAGCGGATCAGGATCCTCGGCGGGGCTGTTTGCAGCATTTTGGCACATGGCCGGTAACACCTTTCCGAACTGCGGGCTCTGCAGCTCCGCGCTTGACCGATTCGGGCTCTTCTCGTCCTCCGACAGCGAGAGGTTGATGGGCATGGCCGAGTTGTGTCGGCTGTTTTGGCCGCGGTGAGGCTGTCCGGACGTCGGCGTCGTCCTCGGGGCCGCGCCGGCATCCGCCGTCCAGGCAGGGACCGGCGGCTTCGTGATGTGCGGCGACGCGGCCATTCTCTTGGACGGGCGAGGACTTAGGCTCGTCTGCGGCGGCGCTGGCTGGTGGCCTGTCCACTCGGCGGACGGTGTCTTGCGTCCCGGTCAGTCACTCGTCAGTTCTGCGGCTGAGCCGGCGCGGCAGCTTCAAAAAAAAAAACATACCGATGCGTTCCCCGGGGTGGGAAACCGCTGTATCGAGGTTGGCGGGTTGTCGCGATCCGGCTTGACGGCCACGTTCTCCGCGTTGACCGTGCCTTTCCGCTCCAGCCTCTTCTCGCCCGTCAGGTGGACGTCCCTCCGGCTGTCAAAGTTGCGAGGACTGCGCCCTCGCACGATGACCGGCCCCGACTGGATCTCGGCAATCTTGACCATGTCGCCGGATTTGGCCTTGCCGAGAAGGTTGATCTGGACGACGTAGTGCTGCTGCAGGCCCTTTCTCCGGCCGTTGTTAGCGGTGGCGTGCTTGAACTGCAGCCGCTTCCAGGAGACGGGCAGAGAGACGCGGGTGGCGTCCAGCTCCTGGGCGGTGCCGAGGTCCAGCGGGATCTGGGGCGGCGCGCAGGCCACCTTGTTCTCCTCGTTGGCTTGCGGGTTGGAGCTCTTCCAGGGGATCGAGATGATCTCGGTCGCCTTGCCCTCGATGGACTCGAGCGCGGTGATGGAGGCGGCCAGCTCGAAGATGGGAAACTGGCGCCCCTGCTCGTCCATGAGGTGGGAGACGGCGCGGGGCAGGGTGATCTGGCCCGAGCACTGCCAGAGGTTGCGGCGGTAGCAGGTCAGCTCGAGCGGCCGGCCCGTGTTCTCGCCGCCGAAGACGTCCTCGGCCACGAAGAACATGCCGTACAGCTCGGCGCTCAGGTGCAGCTCGGCGATGCTGCCCGTCTCGTCGAGGACGTTGAAGCTGCGGATGGGGTCTGAGAAGCCGAGGAGCTTGTTGTCGAGCTCCTGCGGGGACGAGGCCTCGTTGAGGGCGTCCGGGTTCGGCGTCGGCTCGAAGGCGCGGGAGGAGTAGCAGAAGGGGTCTTCGAATGTGGTGGCGAAGTTGTCAAAGTCATAGGCGGGCGTGAAGGGGAGAGGGGCGAGGGCGCCGCCGTCGCTGCCGGGCGAGGAGTATCACGGTCAGCGCGGTGCACGGTGCAGGCCGCCGACGGTCGGAGGCCAAGGTCAGGGGGCGAGGGAGAAGAGGCGGGGCAGGGGCTCTCACTCACAGAAGCGACTCGTCGAAGTTGAGGCCCTGATCGAAATGGTCCATGGCCACGGGCTGGGTGCCGTTGGCGATGGCCATGTGGTCACTGGCGGCAGCGGCTGTCATGGCCGGCATCGAGTTGAACGTGGCCATGGCATTGTCCGCCCGCCGTCAGCACCGCACGCGAGCGTCGTATCGGCCCGGCGACGGAGGCGGATTTTTTTATCCGACGAGGGCGCGAGCAGGCGGCGTCGAGAGCCGGCGTCGAGAGCCGCGTTCGGGAGCGGCGGTCGGGAGCGCCCAGGGCGAACCGGGCGGCGGGATCGGGTCGCGACCGGTCGGCGGCTCACGTCAGGGGAGAGGCGGAGATGGAGGATTGGACAGCCAACGGGCGGGCGATGGGCCGCCACGGGGAGCGAACCGAGACTCGGCCGGTGCAGGACGGGCGGAACGGCGGCGGCAGCGGCGGCGGCGGCGGCGGAGGCGGCTTGGTGCAAAGTGTTGTGTGCGAATCGGTGCGGTGCAACGGTGGAGGCGAAGGGAGAAAATGCCAAGGTAGCGGCCTTGTTCGCAGGCTGATGGGTAATCAATATGGAGTGGTGAGTGGTGAGTGGTGAGTGGTGAGTGCCCAGACGACATTCGCGGTTGGCAGGCAGGCCGGCTGTTTTGGGAGAGGAAGGGCCCTATGGCTAGGAGGAGGGCCACAGGCCTTGGAGGCCCGGAGGAGGGGGGGGGGGCGGAGGGGAAGCGATGAGACGGCGCGTGGATAAGGTCGCTGCTAGCCTGACGCATGCCTCCATCGCCCATCATCTCACCTTGTTCCCGCCAGCCTCTTCTGGACACAGGCCCCAAGCCGCCTACCAACAGGGCATCACCGCTGTCGTCTGCTTGTCTTTTGGCGAAAGCTGCCCGGGCTGCCCTGTCCAGCGACAATCAATTGGCGGAGAGCCGAGGGGCCGAGCAGGGGGGGGGCAGCGCTGCCTCTGCTTGGTACCCTAAGGCAGCCCCAGCTTTGGGCTGCTTCTTGGGGTAGGTGATACATCGGCAACGAGCAACCCTAGATTTTTTTTTGGTTTTTCTTCGCCCTCCTCCTGCTGCAGATTGGATGGCCGATGGCAGCCTCCCTCGCCCGGGCTGCTCGGTCGGGTCAGGACGAACCTCTCGATAGGGCCAAGGCGAGGTGGACAAGTCCCCCAAAAAAGAAATGCCACCAGACCAGCGTCGACGCTAGCTAGGCGCAACCCCACAAAGTCGCCACGTTCTCTTCCCTCCTTGCCTCCTCGCCTCCTCCTCTGCTCGGCCACGGCCCCCAGAGCCGCAGCCGTTGGCGATGCAGGTGACGGCACGCCTGGGGTTGCACTCCTGTTAGCCGGGTGGGGGCTGGCCCTCGAACTCGCTCGCCCAGCTTCCTGTTTCCCATATCTTGTCTCGGGATGTGAGGCGACGACGACGACGACGACGACTGCTCGTTGCCGGTGGTCGACGCATGACGACGGGTCTCCTCTGGCTCATGTCGCCTCTCTCTCACGCCTCTCTCACGCCTCCTGCTCACGCCTCTCTCGCGCCTCCCCTTGACGCCTCCCCTTGACGCCTCCCTCGCCTCTCGACCGTCCCCGCCAGGCAGGCAGGTCGTGACAGCTCATGCCCTGCATCTCGCCGGACAGAAGAACCTGCCTGCGTGAGCTGAGCCCGCAAATTGCAGGCTCAAACGGCGCTCCATAGCCGTCCCTGCATGTAGGTAGCTATGGTGCATGTATACTGTAAGACAGAGAGCACAGCTATGTGTGCCTTGCGTACTTGCTGGCCAAGACACAGCCGTTGCCGAATGGCTGTGCCTGTGCACGCGCTGCATACGCGACACGCCTGCTGCCGTACCGGCCCGTGAGCTTCCAAAGTCTACCTTCTAGAAGCGGAGCGTGGGAGTCTAGCCTTCGGCCAAGCTCCCAATCACATGACGCCCTCCGCTCCCGCAAACGCTCCCGCGTCCCGTTCAATCTCGATTAAGGGCGAGAGAAACGATCCCAAATCACCGTCCTCGGCCCTCCATTTCGCCTCCATCTCCGGTCCTGCGGCCTCCGATCCCTCCGGCGCACGTGCCTGGATCCTCGTCCACCTACCGAACCCACCGCCTACGGAACACGACGATGCATTCTTATCCCACCTTTGGCCGGTCTCCGGTACATACGGCCATACATACGAGAAAATCCCCGGTCCCGTCTGCTCCCGGATAGGCAAGCTCGTAATGGGCAGATTAGTAGTTGGGTCGGTGACGACCAGCGAACACCGGCTGCTGTATGTCTACTCTTTTTTTGCTGCTCCTATCTGCCATCTACGAACCCGAGCTTCTGTCGTAACCTGACCGTAACCCGACTCCCTATCTATGGACACCTAACCCACTGCAGTCGTCTCGCTTGCTCGCGCTCCGACCATTTCTCTCCATCTGCCGCGTGCCATGTGCCATGCAGAAATGTCATTGAATCCAATACTCCCGAGAAAAGACCGGCGCATCTGATATCTACAGCCCATCAGGCTCTGGCGATGACGCCCAAAGACAGGGCGAAAAGGGAAGAAAAAGGGGGCAAAAGATCCGTCGTTACCTCGTGCCATGTCGACCTGCCTATTTCTCACGTCTCGCTGCCGTTGCCGTCGCTCATCTGTCCGTCTCGTCTCGGCGCTGACGAGACAGTCATCATTCCAGCCGCCTTCCCGTTCACCTGACCTTACCGGCTCGGTAAAGCCTCGCGCCAAACTTCCACACCTCGTCCAGCACAAGCTGGCTGCCGGCCCCGAGGCCGTCTGAGCTCTCTTCGGAGAAGACGACGAGATCAGCGTCGGCTCCTGGGTCGAGCGTTCCCTTGACGCCTTGCAGGCCCAGCATGGCGGCCGGCGTCGACGTGACGGCCTTGAGGGCCTGGGGGATGCTTGTGCCGGACCATCGCAGAAAATTGTTGACGCATTCGAGCAGGGTGATGGAGCTGCCATAGGCCTCGTCAGCGTCCGGCCTCTCGGTTCGGCCGTCGTCTCGGCCCACTCACCTTCCTGCGATCGTGTGCGAGTTTTCCAGCAGCAGCTCAGAGCCCTTCTTGACGATGTGGCACGTCTGCTCGCCATTGGTCCAGGGATAGGCCCCGTCGGGCAGCCCGACCAGGTGCATGGCGTCGGTCACGAGGATGAAGCCGTCCGGGTGTGCGTTGAAGGCGATCTTGATGGTCGTCGGGTGCAGGTGGATGCCGTCGGCGATGATTCCAAAGTACGGCCGCGGCAGGCTCTCGGCGTGGCCCAGCACCCCGAAGATGCCGGGGTTCCGGTGGTGCAGCGGACGCATCGCGTTGAACAGGTGGGTGATCATGGTGGCGCCCTGCCCTACTGCCTCGGACGCCTCTTCGTACGTCGCCTCCGAATGTCCGATCGAGTAGATGATGCCTCGCGACGTCAGTTCGGGGATCAAGCTGCTCATGCGGCCCCGCTCCGGCGCCGCCGTCATCATCTTGATGGGAATCGCCTCCCCGGGCGATCGGGGGGTGAGGTTGGCGGCCCCGTAGCAGGCCTCGATGTCGGAGAACGTCTCGGCCTCGATCAGGACGTCGACATTGTGGACCCCATTCTTGGTCGGGTTCAAAAAGGGGCCCTCGCAGTGGGCTCCAAGGGACTCGGCTCCGTCGTCTGCGATCCGCCTGCGCCCAGAGGGGCCGAGATACGGAAGCGCCTGCAAAAGCGGAGAGAGCAGTCATCGTCAGTCAGGTCCTGGGCTGTCGCCGGGCACGTCTGCCTACCTTTTGATACAGCTCCGGCCGTTGGCTGGTGATGGTGGGCGTGTAAGAGGTGACGCCGGTGCGGATGAGCTCGCGGTTGAGCTCCTTGACCCTCTTGCCGTACTGTGTCATGTCCGGGAGCAGGGTGGAAAAGTTGAAGCCAAAGGCGCCGTTGAGCTGGCACTCGATCATGCCCGGGGCGATGATGCGGCCGCCGAGGTCGATGGTCTCGTCCGGCAGGTTCAGGTCATCATAGAAGGTTGCCTGGCTGTGGATGATCTTGCCGCTGACGGAGCTTACCCAGAGGTCCTCCCGGACAAGCCTGTCGCCCTTGACCAGGCGGCAGTTGGTGAACTTGGTCAGACCATTGCGAGGCCGGGTCTGGGGCGAGAGGGCGATAGGCATTGTCCGTCCGATCCGCTCAACGGCAGTGGCTGTGACGAGAGGCCGCGGTCGAGCTCGGTGAAGCAGGGAGCAGCGTCGAGAAAAGTGCGTGGGGGGAACGAGTTCTGAAGACTGCTGGTCGTGCCATGAGATGGCAGAGGAGGAGCTGAGACTCCTTCCGTTCTAAGTATCGAGGTAGACGTTTCGTCTGGCCGGTAGCCGGCTATAGACGGTGGGATAGAGCTTGGATCGTGGCACTTTGCGGGCCGGAGCTAAAGGAGGTACAGGGCCACACCGTGTGCCCGCGGCCGCCCGCACGCGCAGTCGTGACGCCGCCGCGGCGCGGCCGAGGAAGAAGGCTCCCAGCAGGAGCGGACAGGCAGTATGTAACGAAGCCTGTGTCTGAGTCGGGCGGTCGTCGCCGAGGGACGACGGACGGATGGACATGGACGGTGGTGCATGTAACGTTGACACGGCCCTGCCCCCCCTCCAGTTCAAACTTCCCCTCTCAAATCCACAGGTGCCCTTCACCAACCTCGAGCTGCCACAACTCGCCCAACCGGCCAGCCAACCTTAGCTCAGCTCTCGCCTTCGGAGGGGGCAGAGGAGCGGCACAGTGCGCGCCCCCAGGCCCGGTCCGTCCGGCTCGACGCTCCAGAACGAACCAGCTGCCCGACATCTGCCGCCGTGGGATGCCGCGCGGTGGACCGGCAGAGCCGACCCTGTCCTGCCCCGTGCCCCGACCGCGACGACCGGGGGCAGCCCTAGCCGAAGTTGATCCGGCCCAGCGTCACCACTCCCTGCCTCGCGTCCGCGGCGCGCGCCGTTGAGCCTCGACGACGCCAAGGGGGGGGGGGGAAGAGGAGGGGGTGGGCTCTTAGCTCTTGCAGACAGACCTACATACCACATCCGTCCGACTCACGAGCCTCACCGATCCCGAGCCGGCTAGTGCCTGCCTGGGGCCACTTGGCCTGCCCGGCTGTGCCATTTCGAGAGACGGTCCGGCGGTGCGGGCAAGGCTGGGCCGCGACGGCTACGATGCGCGCCTGTCTGTGACACCTCACCGTCCCTCCCAGTCTCCATCCATCATGGCCGCCACCACCACCAGCTCCAGCTCCAAGACAGACGACTCCGACTTGGACCCACTATGGCAGAACCTCGACTGGTAAGCGCCTGCGCCTCGACTCGCCTCGTCCTTCGGCAGCTTCCGAGGCCGGAGGGGCTGACAGGTCTCCTGCAGGGCCATCGGCCACATCCTCATCATGGGATGGGATGGAACCGAGGTCACCCCCCAGATCAAGAGCCTCATTGAGGATCACCATCTCGGATCCATCATTCTGACGGCCAAGAACCTCAAATGTCTGTGCCTCCTTCCCTCCCTCGCCCGGTCACTCGGTTCGAATACACCACTTTCCTCCTCCCTCCCGTCCCTCAGCTCTCTCCTGTTGAGCCGTCCTGGTCACACGAGGGGAGGCGAGCCCCGATACTAATGTCCCTCGGGTAGCGGCCCAACAAACTGCCAGACTGGTCCAAGAACTCCAGACGATTGCTCAAAACGCCGGCCATCCTCAGCCACTGCTCATCGCTCTGGATCAGGAGAATGGAGGGGTCAACAGTCTCTTCGACGAGGACTATGTCTGCCAGTTCCCGAGTGCCATGGGTGTTGCCGCCACGGGCCGGGCCGAGCTGGCCTATGAGGTGACCAAGGCCACCGCTACCGAGATTTCGGCGTGTGGGGTCAACTTGATGCTCGGCCCCGTCCTCGACGTCCTCAACAATGCCCGCTATCAGCCGCTCGGCGTCCGTGCCACGGGCGACGATCCCCAGGAGGTCTCTCTTTACGGCTTGGCCGCGCTCAAGGGCATCCGTGATGCTGGAATGGCCTCGTGCGGCAAGCACTTCCCCTCGTATGGAAACCTCGATTTCCTCGGTTCCAACCTCGATGTGCCCATCATCACTCAGACCCTGGAGGAGCTGAGCCTGAGCGCGCTTGTGCCCTTCCGGAATGCCATTGCATCCGGGAGCCTGGACGCCATGTTTGTCGGCGGTTGTGGCATCTCCAATCCCTCCATGAATGTCAGCCACGCCTGCCTCTCCGATCAAGTCGTCGATGACCTGCTCCGTAACGAGCTCGGCTTCAAGGGCGTTGCCATCTCCGAGTGCCTGGAGATGGAGGCCCTGAGCCACGACCTTGGCGTTCAGAACGGCGTCGTCATGGCCGTCGAGGCTGGCTGTGACCTCGTTCTCCTCTGCCGTGCCTACGACGTCCAGCTCGAGGCCATCAAGGGTCTCAAGCTGGGATACGAAAACGGCATCATCACCAAGGAGAGGATTTACACCTCGCTCCGGCGCGTCCTCAAGCTCAAGTCGACTTGCACCTCGTGGTCGAAAGCTCTCAGTCCGCCCGCCACCTCCCTGCTCTCCCAGCTACATCCCGCCCATCTATCGCTGTCCCGCAGGGCCTACGACGAGTCTATCACGGTCGTGAGGGACAAGGAGAAGCTTCTGCCCCTCTCGGGATCCATGCATGCCGGCGAGGAGCTTCTCTTGCTCACTCCGCTGGTCAAGCCCCTTCCGGCGTCGTCCATGACGAAAAGCCTGCTCGAGGCAAAGAACAACAACTACTCGGATGCCCCCACGAACCATGATGTCTGGGCGCACCAGGCTCGCGAACGAGGCGCCATCATGAGCGGCGAGGGAGTCTTCCGGGAGTTTGGCAAGAATCTTGCGCGATACCGTAACGAGAAGCTCCTTCACACGAGCTATACAGCCAACGGGGTCCGGCCAGGTAAGAGGAGCACGCCACTGCCGCAGCCGAAAGCCGTCGCTGACTCGTGGTGCCCTAGTTCACGAGAATCTCATCAACAGAGCATCGTGCATCATCATCGTCACCGCCGACGCCAACCGGAACCTCTACCAGGCCGGCTTTACCAAGCACGTCGACATGATGTGCTCCATGCACCGCAGCAGGGGAAACAAAAAGCAGCTGATTGTCGTCGCCGTCAGCTCTCCGTACGACTTTGCCATGGACAAGTCCATCGGCACCTACATCTGTACCTACGACTTCACGGAGAACGCAATGTCTGCGCTGGTGCGTGTGCTCGTTGGCGAGATTGACCCTCCCGTCGGAAGCATGCCCGGGACCCTGCGCAAGAGTAAGAAGGTGCTCAAGTCTCGGCAGCTCTGGCTTGTGGAAGAATACGACCGGTCTCGGGACGCCAAGGGCCTGAACGAGCTGCTGCGTGCCGTCCACCGAGCAACTGCACCCGATCTCGAGTTCCTCAAATCAACGAGCGCCGCCTCCTTCGAACTCAATGTGTCGACCATCAAGGAGGCTCACTTCGTGGTCCGGAACAGCAGCACGCAGGCGCTGTACGGGTTTGTCGCGACATACTACATCGGCGTGGTCGGCATCTTGGGAGCCATTTTCGTCGATCCTGGGAAGCGGAACGTGTCGATCGGCCGGTCTCTGCACCGACGAGCCCTCAAGAGCCTTTCCCAGCAGCGGGGGTTGAAGAAGATCCAGCTGGGAACGACTTTCCCGAGCGTCTTCCTCGGCATTCCCTCGAACCTCGAGCTGAGCACGGTCAAGGACTGGTTCTGCAACAGCGGCTGGGACACGCAATTCCCGAGGAGGCTGACCAATATGGTCATCCGGGATCTCGGCAACTGGCTCGTGCCGGAGGGGCTTCTGCAGAGCATCCAGAGGACAAACATCAGCTTCGACTTGATCCACGGCCTCGACAACGCCGACAGCGTCCTCCATCACGTGCACGCAAACGCCAATCCCGAAGTCCTGGAACTGTATAAGCACGCACTCGCCGAAAATAAATCATGCGGCATCGTGCGCGCCAAAGACCCGGCGGGAAACCTGATTGGATCCGTCATCATCTGCCGACAGAACAGTGCCCTCGTCACGCATGTCCCATCGTTGCTATCGCAGACGGGCGACGTGGCTGGCATCATTGCGCCTACCGTGCCACCAACGCCCCAGTCGATCCTCGTCCTGCAGGGGCTGGCGCTGATGGGAGTCCGCCAGTGCAAAAGCCACAAGGCTGCCAAAGCGCTCCTCACCTGGGTAAGACAGCGCAGCTCTCCGTTCGAGACGCAGGGACCAAGTACTAACTGACTATGCCAGGTCGTGGACGATGCGAGCGAGCCGCTTCTGGCGATGGGGTTCGAGATTCTCCAGGTATTCGAGGAGATTACGAGCTCTCCTGAGATGTGAGTGCCGCCGCTACCCTCAGTCCGGCGTTCCGTGCAGAAGAGGCCTTGACTTGCAAACACAGTTGTCAGACGTGATTTTCGATGATGATTATTCTGGCCGCATATATGTACAACTTCGCTGCTATCAGGCCGGCGCTGGGTCCGTCCTTGAACATGAGCTTACCACTTAATGTTACGTTATTTCTTGTTTGAGTCGTTTCACATACTGCCACGGCCAGCCCCGAAAGGATAAAGTGTTGTCTCTCTTTCTCCGGTCCAAAATTACCCAGGTCCCCAAACATCAGCTTTTATACAATGCGACCGGGATTGAGTGGATTCTTCTTCCACTACTATTCTACTTGTTCATTTTACTCCACTATCGGATGAGAGACCGTAAAACCATTTGAAGCACTCGGCGGTCAACGGGAAAGGGGGTGAGCGATGCTCGTGCCGCTTCCGTCCAGCTCAACTGAGCCGGAGTCAAAGGTTGATGTGGGCATGTATTGACAGAGGCAGTTCGAGACCTATGATGACGGTGGCGGGAGGCCGAGCCGCAGGTAGGGGGGGCTCGCAAGAAGAAGAAGCAGGGATCTGGAGGGCAACAGAGCTTGTCGATATCCATGATCCTTCGAATGCCATGAGCTCGATGGGGCTGTGACGTAAGCACCCACCGCCTAATCCTCGGCGGCAGTTCTGCGAGGGCTGGATCGGGGAAATTAAGCGCCGTGCCTCGGCCGCCTATTGGTAGATGGAAGCAGTGGCCGCGGTCATCACTTGGGAAGGCGGGCAGCCACATGGTAGTCAGCCTCGTCGCTCTCGCCTGTCCGGGTTTGCTGGTCCCGCGCTCCTCTCCGCCTTTCGCAGAGCAGTTTCCCGAACAAGAGCAAGACCCCGACTGAGCTCCTCGACCGACGCCTACGTGACGAGCCGAAGCTATCGAATCTGCCGCGCACCAAAATTTCGTCGCTGCTGCTGCCTCCCGAAGCGTTGGCCGCCGGGCGTCGCGTGGCCGTCACAGCGAGCCTGGCTCTTCGGCCGCTCGCCCCCCGATCCCAGGCCCTCGGGCGACACTGCCGGCCATGGCGTCACAGCAGATCCTCTTCGCCGAAACGGTGGCCGGCATGAAGAAGGCTTTCAAGCGGAAGGCCTACGGTGCGAAAGCTTTTCACACGTCGGATCCCCTTGGGCGATTTCGCTGACGCTGGCCGTCCTCCCAGAGTCCGACTCTGACTCCGACATTGAAAACTACGGCAACCGCGGCAACAAGCTGAAGAAGAGGGCGCGGTTCGCGCGTCAGGGGCAATTGGCGCCCACCCAGGGACCCAGCGCATACAAGGAGGTGAGACTGTCGCCCCCCGAGGCAACAACGGTCGCCCGGTCTCGCCACCTCGGCCTCCCCAGCTTACCTCTCTACAGTCTGTCCAGTTCGCGGGCGCGCCGAGAGCCATCCTCCACCGAAATCCGCCGCTAGTCGACGAGGAGGGCTACGAAATCGACAGCGAGGACGACGACGAGCGCGTCGAG
Source organism: Cordyceps sp. RAO-2017 (assembly GCA_002591385.1). NCBI lineage: Eukaryota > Fungi > Ascomycota > Sordariomycetes > Hypocreales > Cordycipitaceae > Cordyceps > Cordyceps sp. RAO-2017. The sequence goes on from NJEV01000596.1 coordinate 12,950, forward strand.
GACGCCGCTCTGGCAGCTGCTGAGCTCAACCCGTACGCCCACATTCGGTTGGAACGTACGTCAAAAACCCATCCAAACCAAACACGCCGACCTCGAGTCGAACGATCTGACGCGAAGAGACATACAGATCTTCTGGCGCCCTTGACCGCGTCGACCGACCTGCCCACTCACTCGACCCTTTCGAAACCGTTCGTCTCCAAGACGCTCACAAATCTGGTCTCGCAGAGCAGCCAACTCATGCGCAGAGAAAACCAATCTTTATGGCGGATGAGGCAACTCTGGACATCCCTCTGTGGCGACGGCACCTGGATGCCGTGTGGGCTGATGGTTGGGTCGGACGACATCTCCCTGTACAAGGAGGATCATGTCGCCCAACACCTCCTGAGTCTGGCGAGAGCAAACGGGGCCGACGCCTCGCCGCCGACAGCGTTGAATGGCGACGTCCGGAGAGAAGGCCCCGGCGGCGCCAGCGATGCAGGAAACCGGAACGGTGACAGCTCGAGGCGGCCGGAGGAGGTGCGACGCGCCGCCGAAGTGCTGATGATGGACGTGGGCGCGTTCAGCAACGGCACTGGCAAATCGAAACAGAAAGAAGCTGCGCGACCGCAAGGGCCCAACGGCGAAAGGCCCCTGGACGTTCGCCAAGGAGATGGGAGGGGCCCGTACGATGGACCTTCCGCCGGCGGGGCGGACGAGGTCATGGATGCCAAGAAGAGCGGACTGCGGGCGGAAAGGAGGCAAGAGGACGCGATGATGAGGGACGCCGCCGAGCCGACGGCGCACGCTCGGGCGGACCCGCGAAGAACAGCCTCGTCGGCGGCTTCAGAGGCTTCGGAACAAAACTTCATCCACCCCTTGTTTCTGACACCGGCGGGCGCCAGGCCAGATCGCAATATGGGCCTGCCGGAGCACGAAGCAGAGGACATCCGGAGACTGCTCGGTCTCTACGTGCAGAAGCAGGAAGAGATCTGCCGAGGAGCAACGCGACTGCATCACGGCCTGCTGAGAGCGGAGCGGCTGCGGAAGGACGTGCTGCACTGGGCCAAGGCCGAGGCGCACTGCGGGCCGAACCGGGACATGTCGGACGGCGAGGACTGGTACGACAAGGAGGAATGGGGTCTGACGGAAGATCTCAAGAAGGGGCAGGACGAGGAGGAGGAGGACACGACGACGACAGGCAAGAAGACGAGAAACCGCCGGTAGAGCCGTCGTTGTCCCATTCGTCCTCCTTGACCACTGCCATCGAGAGACGAAGAAGGTTCGCTGCCGACGCGCGGAGATGGGGGGAGGGCTCAACGAGTTTGACGACCAATGATGACGACGGAGGCGAGGGCGCCGTGCTACCAATATCCCAGGTCTGGGGGCGGGGAAGGTCTTTTGTCATTTCTTCCACCGGATTTTGCATAGGGAAAGCCTCTGGACAGCATCGTCAGTCGAGCAAGTCGCGTTCAGGAGTTGAGTGTTCTTTTTCCTAATCATTATTCCCCCTCGTCCAAAAGAACAAAAATCGGGTTACTTGAGGCTTTCCAAGGACGGGTTGGCCAGCGATTGAAACATGAAAGACCACCTCGCTCTCTCCATCAGCCCATGTCTCGTTTCCCAAACCAGAGATGGAAATTCATGTGCGTGGATGGAGACGTGTTGGTGGACGCGCTCATGCGGCGCTATGCCCGAAGCGTTGCCGGGTCTTCGGAGGGACGGCGCGCGGGTGACCCACTTTGCGGCCCGGTCGGTGGCTGGTGCGGGACGGGTCCGGGCCGGAAGGCAGCGGATCTCCGTTGCGCCAGACGTGCGGGAGAAGAAGCCAATTTTCTTTGCAAGAGAAAGCAGCGCCGTGCTGCTATTTCCCAGCCCAAATTGTCCTGGACTTGGGTTGACGGCTTGTGTGGACATGTCTACTTCCCCGGGGCCGGCGTGTTCGGGTCGGTTGCTACGGGCTCGGGAGCGAGTGCACGCATGCGGACATGAGACCTCAATGAGCTGATTCGCCGATACGCCGCGTCCACTCCTTTGCGTGTCGTAAAAAAGAACGATTTATCTACATGCGGACTCAGCTTAGCCAGGCGGAGACGACGCTCACCAGCCCCGCGGCCATCCAGGGTTCGTCGATCTTGACGGCGTCGTCGAAGCCATGGTCGCCGTCGCGGATGGTGAGGCGGAAGCTGAGGTCCGGGTCGCGCTCTGCGATCTTGTCACGCAGCTTGAGGCTGCCCTCGACGGGGACGATGGTGTCCTGGGCGCCGTGCCAGACGAAGACGCCGCCGCGGGGGAAGACGGCGCCGTCGTCGAGGCGGTCGAGGATGAAGAGGTCGCGGCGGGCGGGCGGGAACAGGTCGTGGAACAGGCCGTGCTGGACGGCGGCGAACATGAGCGGCAGGCGGGCGAAGGCCGGGTCGTCGGAGACGACGGCCGGGGCGTCGCCGCCGGCAACGCGGGCGGCGTGCTCGTCGATGACGGACCGGTCCAGCTGCGGGCGGCCCATCATCGGCGGCTTCTCGTAGTCGCCCGACGAGAAGTGCGGGCTGCGCCAGTCGACGCCGGGGAAGGCGGCGGTGACGGCGCGGATCTCGCCCGGGTGGCTGAGGCCGAGCATGAGGCTGAGGGTGCCGCCGGCGCTCTCGCCCGCGACGAGGACGCGGGCCGGGTCGACGGCGACGGCGCCGCCGGTGCGCGCCCGCACGAACGGCGCCAGGCCCGTCCGCACCCACGCCCACGCGTCCTCGGCGTCGGCCAGGATCTCCGGCACCGTCGCCTCGGGCGCCAGCCGGTAGTTGGGGCTGACGACGACGGCGCCGTGCCGCGCCGC
>NJEV01000597.1:0-15752 GCA_002591385.1 Cordyceps sp. RAO-2017
TCGAGGCCCGCGTCCAGCGTGCTGATGACGCCCTGGCCCCGGCCCGAGCCGCCCCCGGCCACCAGAAGCTTCGTCGGCACCAGCTCGTCCGCCAGCGACGCCTGGATCGCCGCCGCCAGCCGCTTCAGGTCCAGCAGCGGCAGGCGCGTCTGCCGCGCCACGTCGGCCGCGTGCAGCGCCAGCAGGTCCGCCGTCGTCAGCCCGTGCTGCTCCACGCCCGCCAGCACGGCGGCGAAGCGGCCCGTCGGGAAGTTGGGCAGGACGCGGAGGAGGTCCGTCATCGGTGCCCGTGACTCTTTGGGGGGGGGTTTCTTTTCGCCGTCGGGGAAAAAGCGGAAACGACGGGCGCCGTCGCGCGCTTTCACCCTCCCGCGAGGGCGCTCGGCGTTGCCCGTTCGCGAGGCGGCCCTGATGCGAGCGTGGCGGTCGGGCCGGGCATCGATTGCTGGGCCAAGGGGCGACGCTGCGCCGCTCTGCGCACTGGCGGTCGCGGTCTTGGCCTTCTGTGGTGATCGGGAGCAGTCGTGACGCTGGGAAGAACTTGGCGTGGGCGCGTAGAGTGCGGTCAGGTGACCTCGCGTCTTTTTGGAGGGGCGGCTTTTCGACGACGCGGGGCTGTGGACGCGCCGCCCCCACGCTCATCCGGCTGCCCTTCGCACCGCCGATATGCCTCGTCGTCCGTCGTTCCGGGAACGCGGCTCGGTTACGAGGCCAGGATCGCGAATATCGTGAGGATCGATACGACGTCACGCAGAAAACCGCGCACGAGGAGTTGATGCTGTTGAACCCTAGATTGCGGTCGATAGGTGTGAATTCCCGAGCGTCCAACCACAACGGAAAACCGTCTTTTGCCCGAGACAACACGTCTCGAGCCGCGATCCATAACCCTCTCCCGCCTCAACCAGCCTAGTTCATCCCGACGCACGCACTGGACCTCCCTCTAGCCGTCCCCCCCCCCTCGCAGACGGCGACGTGCGCACCAAGCTCTCCCAGGCTCACAAGGGCGCACTCGCAAACGTCAACCGTGACAGCAAGCCCAGCGCCGCCACGGCGAGACCCGCCAGCACCACTGCGAAACCTGTCGCTGTCACGGCGCAGCCAAGCACCAGCACGCCCGCGATCCATAGCCCAAGGCCGCGCTCCTCGTCGATCGTGTATGTGCTGCCCGGGGCCAGGGCGTCAACCGCCGCGGGGGCCGAGGTCGCTGTTGTGCCTAGCTCGAGGTCCATCTGCGCGGGCGGCCGCTCGGTTGTTCTGGCCCTACTTTCGTGAGCGGCGCTGGGTGAAGGGGCGGCGGCTGGGCTTGGGCTGACATGTTGTCTTGCCTGTTGTGGTCCTGCGACGGGAGCGGGATGGCTGTAGTTGGAGTTGTGGTTGATTGAGAGGGTGGTTGGTGGAGGGAGAGGAAGGTGAGGTTGGCGAAACGCTAGTGTGGAGAGTCTTTGCGTTTTTATAGCCGCCGTTGTTGATTGAGCTCCGACAAGGAAAGAAACTTGCACGCCTGAAGGGCCAGACAAGCCGCCCTCCACGTCGCCACGGGGGAGAGCGACGAGTCAAAGGCTTGTCTCTACCCAGGTCATCTCGATAGCGAGCAGACTTTGTCTTCGATGGGGGGTCTCCTAACTAGTTCATCACATTATGCTGACGCCTTTCGTTCCTCGCGATAGCCTGATTGTGGTAGCGTCCAAGTTGCTTCTTCGCTGTAGGCTGGAATCTATATCGGAGCCTCGTCGGAATACTCGTCTGCAACCCTCCAAAATTGCCGCCAGTCTTCACCACAGAGAAGCACTAAATCCATAGTAAAGGCCTATTCCAATCCGTGCTTTGCGTCTCGGCCATATCCAAATTCTGGCTCGCCTCCGTCTCCTCTAGCATTGGCTATGTACACAATAAATGGCTTCGTGTCGCCTGTCAACCATGGACCAGGTTGCAGATTGCTCTCACCTGCTGAGCGCGTGAGTTTTCCTCATTCAATTGTCAGCCGCAATTTCTTTCCCACGTCTCGCCGCTTGGCCTGTACGGCAGCCCGCTCCGACGCCTTTGTCTCCGACGTTTCCGCTTTGAGGGCCTGGCGAAGCATACCGGCATCGAAAAAGCCGTCTGCGGGCAAGCACGGTCAGCACACGTTGCAATCAGATGGGCACACATCGTACCACGGGGACTCTTTGAACTTACATCCTCCCAGCTCGTCGTCGTCGCTCATGGTGGTACTGTCCTCTGTCATCGAGGCCGCATCGTTGGATCGCGACAGCCTGGCCGACTCCGCAGCGGTGATCAGGCGGCCCCGAGATTTTAACCTGCTCGTGGGCTTTGGCCGCGGAGATTCCGCCTCGCGCTGTCCAGCCACCGCGGCGACCGACAGCTTGCGGCTCGTGATGCGCAAAATGCGCCGAATCTCCAGCATGTAGCTCTCAAGCGTGTCGACGAACCGCTTCGTCTGGCGATGCTTGCTCGAGACGCAGATTGAAATGGACTCATCCTTGATGATGTAGCCGATTCCGAAGCCGTCCCCGGAGGTGGGACCAAAGCCGAACTGGCGGAGCGAGGGATTGCCGCAGTTGGACGTCGACAAGACGGTCGTGTTGAGCTTGTCCCACCCCGAATCAGCGAAGATGAAGGGCAGCGGATGGCTGTCCCGCGATCGGGAATTGGTGCTGTTCCCGCGCTCGCGATGGAGCCCGGTCCCCATGCCGTCTTCCTGCTCGATACCGTCCCTCGTGGGACTCCCGACGGGCGAGAATCCATCCACGGGGCTCGAGTGGCCGACGCTGCCCATGCTGCTATCCGCATCCTCGTCCATGTACTTCTGCCAGACACAGAGCAAGGCATATAGATGCCGATCGCAGCCTTGCGCCTTGGCGCAATCCTTAGTCCTGGCGACATGCCTCTGGCACGCCCGCTTCAGCGCTTCAATCTTCTGTTCGACGGGGTGGTCGGCCCAGAAGGTCTGGACGAACTCCACCGACTCGGGGGAGACGGTACGGATGGCTTCCGTGCGGCCGTGCAGGAAAACCTTGGTCATGGCTGGCTCGTACGTGCACTCGACTCTCCCGTACAGGCCGTAGTACGCAGCCTGGAAGGCCATCTGTACGAAAGCATCGGGCGAAAAGCCCATTGTAGTGATGAAATTCTTGCCGTAGGAGCTGAACTCGAGGCACTGGAACTCGTTCTGCTCAATCAGGTCCGCGAGCCTCGTCTCGGCAAACCGGACGGCGATGGACAGCTCGGGAATCATATCCCACTCGAGCTTGCGGGGAATCGTGTTGAGATCGCGGAAGCTCCCGCGGTCTCTCTTGGAAGGATCGGGACTGGTGGAGGTCCAGAGGGTCGGCGCCTGGCCGTTGATGGAGCGAGCAAAACGCAGGATGGTGTCGGTATAGACGTCGCTGGCGAAGCGCAGGACGGTGTGACCGTCGACGCCGGTGTGCTCGAAGTTAATGCCGGCACTGCCGTTTTTGCAGACGATGATCTGCATCTTGTCGTACCACCGGTTGGTGCAGGTGCCAATCTGGACGCCGTTCTTGACCTCGCTCGTGCCGCAGAGCATATTTTGGCACAGGGCCGCGACGTTGAGAGGCTCGCTGTAGTCCAGGCAAAGGACGAAGAGGGCCGAGTCCACGATGCTCAGGCAGTCGGCGTTGTTCGATCCGGGGTTCTTGGTCAGGACGTCCCTAAGACCCGACCAGACCTTGCGGTTCTCCGTGCTCAACACCCCGAGCGCGCCCTTGGCGGCCTCCTGAATGGGTGTTTGGGCGGCGTCGTCGATGATGGTCCGGAGGTTGACAGCGATCTCCTTCTCCGTCATGACAACATCTGAATTGCGGTCCAGAACGTCGAACCAGTAGAGCTGGCCGTGACACATGACGACGATGTGCTGCGACTCGGGGTCCTGGACGATCTGGCAACCATTTTCTGTCGGGACTCGCGCCGTGCCGAAGAGACGGGAAAATTGGTACATGCACAGCGGGGTGCCTTTGAAGGTGTCCGGCGGAAGCTCCTCCTTGCGCACGGCTCTGATGAACTCGAGGGCAGAGACTACCAGAGACGCCGCTCGCGTGACCTGGTTATTGCGCGCAGGCGTCGGGTCATCCTCAAGGAGGAAGAAGGGATTGAGGTTGAGAACGACGGAGTTGTCGAAATTCAGATAAGAATCGTACCCTTGGGGGGGTCATTTAGATACGGCCGCTCCTTGCAGATGAAAAGAGGCGCTGTCTTACAGAATTGCTCGATGTAGCTCGTCTTGCCGTGGGCATATCTGTTGAGCTTGTCCTGCAGCTCGGGCCCGTCTGCCTTGAGAAACTCCTGGACGGCATAGCGGGTCTCGGCGCGTTCGCGGGGAGTCTGCAGGGGGTGAAGGGCATCGATGTACTTCTGGCAGGTGCTCTCGAGGTCGGGAATCGGCAATTTGGGCAGCCTGTCCTGGGCGGCAAAGGTGATCCCATCGGGCATCTGCTTCGCGCCGCAGGGGGCCATGGGGACTCTGGTGTATGATGAGGACGAATCCAGCGGCTTGCGATGGGAGGGGGGTTTCTGCGGCGCGGGAGCAGAGCGAGGGACAGGCAGGGAGGGGTGAGGCTCGGCGAGCTTCTCGTCTAGGGATGCAGGATGGTTAAAGAGGCGGGCTTTGGCAAGCATGGCGTCAGCAGAGGCCGCTAGGCAGGTCAGGAGTAGAGGGGCGAGACGGTAGTGCTGATATTGAGTCCGCGCAGAGCGGTGCGGTAGAAGTAGTGGCAGTCCTGAAGGCAATAGGCCGGCATCACCAGTTGCGAAGATGCAGGTCAAAGACGAAGGAAAGGACGGAAACGAAGGGCCCGGGCAAAGCCAATGTAGTAGGCTGGCAGGAATGAAGCGGCAGCGTGGAATTTAAGTACATGATGTAGAAGTAGGCAGAGGGAGAGGGCGGGAGAAATTTGGTATTCGCAGGTAGGCCAAGGCCAAGGCCTGCAAAGCGGCCGGCAGCGGGAAAGAGAGCGAGCAAACGGTAGTGGCTAAAGTATGCAGGCGGTATACGGAAGGTAATAAGGACGTCGAGGGATGATAGCGTCCGGCTGGTAGAGTCGGGGCGATGATGGCCGACGACGGAGGAGTGGAGACCCCCGCATAGAAGCGGCGCACTATCACGGCGTGTATGCTCAGGCATGTATCGAGTACAGACTTGTACGGAGTACAGACTTGTACTGGCTGAATACGGCATCACCTGGTAGGCTGGTAGCCCGTGTTTGTGGTAGGGGTCCGTAGGGGCATGGCATCGTGGAAGCGAGACCGGGCTGGGCAAGCCTGAAAGCCAATCTTGCCGGACCACCTTGTGGCTGTGGGCCTCGCTGGAAAGCCAGATCCAGGCGACGACGGGCAAGATGGGGGGGGGTGCGGGAGGAAGCGGGCCAAGGGAACGCGAGAGGGTGGCAGACGACCTTTTTCTCCGCCCGCCCGGCGGGCAGGATCCAAGGCAGATGATGGCGGAAGAACGGAGGAGGAAGGGGGAGGGAGGGAGAGAAGGGAGAGAAAGGGGCAAGGCTGGAGGAGAGCAGAAAAGACTCACCATGGCACGCCACGAGTCGACGAGGACAGCCGAGGCGAAGATAAGCGGCCCGGCCGGCTGGAGTGTAACGGCAAGATGCTTCTAGGGACGCAAAGGGGAAGTCAGAAGCTGAACGGCCGCGAGGAGAGATGTGGCTCACATGCGGCGGGCCAAGGTCAGGCAGGACGAGCGCGGCCCATGTGGGCGAGAGGTGACGGCCTGACGGACGGACGGAGGAGTGTCCTCTTCAACAGGCCAGGCACGCTCTTCTGTATGGATGTGCAGTGCCCGCGTCGAGGTGGCTGTGGTAACTTCGGGTAACAGACGAAGCCGACGTCTCTCGCTCGAAGCGGGCGGAGCAGGCGCCGACAGCGGGCACCCCGACCAGGGCGCTTCGGACGAAGGGGATTTCTCGGCTTAGCCCTGTGGATGAGAATTGATGATGATGATGATGACGGGGCGTTTGGATTCCATCCCGTCTTAGGTAGGCGATACTCGACGACCCCCACTGGCTTTGTACCGACGTCCGTCGAAGAGGCCCAGAAAGCTGCACGCGGTACTTCGTATCCGCCGGCGCCGATGTTACTCCCTACGCCCTGTCTATCAAACTCCGAATCACGTGCCACCGTTGCGGTTCCACGTAAGAGTCGCCGTCATCGGAGAGGGGATTTTGCACGCGACCAGCATCCAAAGTCATGCCTCGCGGGAGCCGAACATCTCGCTACTTCTTCCTCTTCATTTCCCCCCTTTTCTCCGTCTTCTATGAAGCTCGACCCCCCGAAAGCAGCTGCACATGAACATGTCAAGAAATAGCCACATGCCCCCGCAGATTCGGACCCCGGTATTAGTGCCTCTAGGTGCTCTGGTTGGACGACCGGGGGCCAGCTGCACGAAACGTCACGGGGCGCTTGCACGTCCCCCGCGAAGGAGACCAAAAAAAATCCGACCAGCCAAGATGCAGTGGAGCGCAGGGCGGATGCCCCGCTGACTGACGGCTCTCCGTGGCGCCTCGTTCGGCCCTGGCAAGCGCCCAGATTCCAGAGGGCACCCACCCGTGTTCCTTCACGTAATTCATGACAAGTAGTGCCCATACCGAGCTGCGCGTGTCGTGGACAAGGTAGATCTTCTAGACCGTGTCTGGTCCTGACCAGGAATGGCGAACAGAGAGCCGCATTAGAACCGAGACTCGTGGGCTCGAGCTGTCGACAGTTGGCGGCTCCAGCCGCGTCGACTGCTTTACCTGGCTCGGCCATCCCAGCAAGATGGGCAGCAGACGAAATGCAGGAGTGAAGCTTGCAGATTTGCCAGACCGTATCTAGTCCTGACCAGAATGGCGAACAGAGAGCCGCATTGGAACCGAGGCTCGCGAGCGACCCACGTCGGCCATCGAAGCAAGCAGGGCAGCAGAGGAAGTGCAGGACTGAAGTTTCGAGATGAACGATGGCAGAGTGGCAGTGACGGCAGCTGGGATTGCGCCTCAGATGCTCAGCCGAGCTGCCTCGAGAAGTTGCCGTTATCCGGTCAGCTCGATTGCCCACCCACGTAGGTTGCACGGAGAAACGGAATATCCGACGTCGGAAGGAAGGGAGCGTTGATGGTCTCGTGAGGTACCTCGGTACTGTCAAGTCCTATCTGCACCGCCAGCCAATTTCCAACAAGAAACGTGCCTCAATTTCAGCCGCCACGTGAAGGCAGTAGCTCCAAGGCCTGCCGGTCAACAGTGGCGCATATGCTGTTTTCCCCTTTTGTCCAACGATTCGAGCAAGGTCGGTAAGCTGCAGGCTTGACCAGCCAACAAGAGCAATCAAAGAGACACAAAGATCAAGGGCACAGCCTCGCTATTCCTCAGCCAAAGTCTTACAATAAGAAACTTCATCCACATCTCATCGCTACCGCCCGCTCATCCCTCGAACGGAGTTGCCGGGCTCGGGCAGTCTGCTCGCCCTGATCCTGTGTCGTCATATTCGAGCTGCGGCTTCGCCCTCGTACCCTTCGACGACCAACAGGCATCCACGAACTCGCCCAAGTGAACGATTTCGCGTGACGGGAGGCCTATCAACGGCATGACCTCCCGCCTAATATATGAGAGCAACCTGCTGGCTTTTTCCTGACCATATCATGGCCATTGACCCCTCCAATCGGATACTTGATCCGCTCATCTACTGCGGTCAAGACGGCTATAAACTCCATCTCCCGTCCCCTGCAGAATGGCTTCCGCGTCTAGTCACGACCTTGAGTCGCTGCGCGCTCCTGGACCAAACGGCACCATTAAAGCAGACAGGTACGCAGCCAGGAAGTATAGATGGAAAATCATACTCGGGCTCGTCTGTCCCTACGCCCTCCAAGCCCTTGACGCGACCATGTGAGAGCTGCCGAGCCCCTTTCCTGGACGACGCAAAGCATCGTCACTCAGATTCCCCTCCGTAGTGTTGCCAGCGCCTTGCCTTGGATAGCGAGCGACTTCGGCAGCATATCGTAGCAAAACTGGATCGTCACGGCCTTCAGCCTCACATCAGCCGCCTTTATTCCCTTCTGGGCCCAGATGGCCGACGTGTTTGGTCGATACGCATCGATCCTTGCCGCCGTCTTAATCATGCTGCTTGGCAGCGGCATCTGCACTGGCGCGCCGACATATGCGTACGGAGTCCTTCTCCTGGGGCGTGGCTTCCAGGGTCTGGCGTGCGCTGGCCTCAACATCATCGTCCGTACCATCCTCGCCGATCGTGTGACGCTTCGAGAGAACGCCAAGAACTGGTCTATATTCGCTCTTGTGGGAGGAGTCTCGTACGGGTTAGGGCCCGTCATCGGGGGCTACCTCACCAAGGCCAACTGGCGATGGTGTTTCGGCATCAACTTGCCCGTCGGGGCTCTGGCCCTCCTAGCAATCGTCATCATGCTGCGCAAGGAGCTTCTCGGCCCGCAGCCCATTCGCGAACTCGACGAGACCGACGAGACGGGGTGGAGAGCCCACTTTGTTACGCGCCTCAAGACCATTGACGTGGCAGGACAGGCCCTCTTTATCTCTGGCTTCGGCCTTATCATCCTAGCCCTCACTTGGGGTGGCGTGACATATCCGTGGAAATCTGCCGCTGTCATCATCCCGCTGCTTGTCGGGTCCTTGCTCGCTGGGTGCTTCTTCCTCTGGGAGCGCGTGCTTCGCCCTGGGCGAACCGAGCCCAAGTGGATGACACGGCAACGGCCCATGATTCCCTGGATCCTGCTGTCCAACCGGGACATTGGCATCATCTTCTACTCAGAGTGCGCTAACGGCATGGCCATGTTTGCTGTAAGTTGCTTCAGCTGCTTCAGAACTGCTTCTCTCTGACAGCCGCAGGTACTGTATTTCTGCAATATCTATTTCATCGCAGTCATGGTAGGACGGGCGCCCCTCGACCAGTCGTGCTCCTCGCTTACGCACTATTTTTAGGGGAACTCCTCGGACAAGGCTGGCCTGCAGCTTTTGTACTTTACTCCTGGCTTGGGAGGTATGGCTTAGCACCGCCTTATCGTGTTGCTTTCTGACCGAGTTTGATGCAGTTGGCGTCTATCTGTGTGCCTTTCTGTGCAACCGCTGGCCGAGGATGACGTTTCCCCCCCTCTTCATCAGCACCGCCGTCGAGGCGATCGGCATAGGGGTCCTCGCGGTAGCTCTGCACGCGGAGCAGAAGGGGACGATATTCGGTATGATGGCCCTGGTCGGTGTCGGCACGGGGCTTCGGTTCATGGTGGCTCCGCTGCACGGCATCGGCATCTTCAACGCCCACCGGGCCTCCATCATCGGGCTGATGGCGGTCGCAACTCCACTGGGAGGGACTGTCGGCCTGGCCATCATGTCCGCCGTCTTCAACAACGTCTCCGGGCTGGACACGAAGGCCATCGACTTTTCGGCGCTGCGGACCCAGTCTGCAGGCATGGAGGAGCAGACGATCCTCAACATTGAGGTGCGGGCTCCCAGATTGCTGGCCCGTCGAATTTAAAGTTGCTGACCAGCAAGCGCAGATGGGCGTCGTCTGGGCCTTCGAAGCCATCATCCCCTTCCTCGCCTCGGTACGAAAAAAAAGTCAGCTCCGTACTCGTGCTCGGGCATCCGCGGGACTGACAAGACGCGCAGTCATGGGCCTTGAGCCTCTTTCTCGGCAACGTCGAACTCGCCCGCCCGTCAGCTGCAGATGGCCCAGAGGATGTCGCCTACGAGAGGCTTTATCTCTGTGAGAGAAGGATGAGGGTTTTACGCCCTATGGACTGGCGGATCGCCCACCTAACTACCAGACAGACGGGCAGATAGATGATGAGACACTTTTTTTTCTGTCTTTTTTAATTATTATTGTAGTGGAGCAACTGACGCCGCATCTTTCGGTTATGTATTGCAGAATCGACGGCTATCTTAGCAACTCGTCCAAAGACATCTTCACGGAAGTGGCACTGGTCCTCCGCAGCTGCTCGTCCGTCCACGGCATGCAGTTATGTTCCAGCTCGGCCGCCGAAGACGCGTGCACGCAGTCGTACGGCCACTGCGAGCAGTCCCTCCATATAGGGCTGTGGCGCTCGGCCGTGAAAGTCAGCTGTAGCGGCAGGATGCGCGGGGGCAGCTGGATCTAGATCTCGACGGCATAGAGCGGCGCCCCGACGAGCCAGGGAACATCTGAGCCTGCGTCGGGCAGCTCGGGGCGGAGCCGAGGATCATTCAGGACCGCGCGAGCGGTCTAGTTGATGAAGATGCGCATAGTTGGCAGTCTCGAAGCGATGTCGAAACGGAGCTTGGAATGTGTCGTCGTCGTATGCAACGGGAGACAGAAACGAGTCGTTATATAAGGCAGCGTCGCTCCGGCAGGCGGCCGCAGAGTTCGGACGTCAAGAATGAGTCAGGCTTTGGGAGCCTGCGCCTGAGTAGTTTGCTTTTCGCGGGCTTACTCTACATGTCGGCGGGGAGAGGCAATAGGAGTCGGCGGAGGCAAATAGAGGCGGGTAGAGACGATAGCAGCCGCCAAAAGGAAGAAGTTATCATCCTCTTGCTAGAAGCAGGGCAAAAAAGAAAAGCGTACAGTAAGAGGGGTTCCTCTATCTAATAGATCTATCTAATAGAGGCTTCCTCTGTCTACTAGGAAGGGAGGTCTAATGGCTGAAGACGGATAGCTAATTTGGCCTCCAACTCATTCACACCCCCTGTCCAAACCAGAGGGTCCCACGCCAAGGTAGGCGAACGAATCCTGGCTCTTGCCTCGGTTTTGTGCATTGCTTCCCTGCATGTAGGGAGCCCATGATTTAGGCGACTTGCCCGTCTATTGGGTACGGGTAGGCACATATCGATTGGCAACCTTTTCACCGCGTCCATACCTGGATACACTGTGACCGCCTTGACTGTCACTGCCATTGAAGCTTTTATAGAAGGTGCTTGCTGCCAGCAAAAGCCTCCGTTTCAGTCGTTTCAGCAGCTCTGACAAGCTACCAATATCGTCCTCCATACACCATATATCATCCATCTTCCAGAAGACAAAACGCTTCATCTGCCCATACGGATATCTCCCCCGCATCAGCTCTGATGCCTGTGTTGACTTGCTTCTCTTTTTCTCGACTCAGGAGACTTGACGCAATGCATCTACGAACGCAAGGACAAGGGAACACTCAAATGCACATAACCAACGCTTGAACACCATGAAATCCAAGCTTTCTTCAATAACTCAAGCCTGGCACTCCTTTGGCCATTCTCCACTGCTCTGTAGCACTTGACGTTCTGATATTTCTTCGTGGTGCAGCAACCAGTTTTGAACGCGTGATTCCGGCATTGGCCTCGCACGGAATCCAATTTGGTTTCGAGCTCGAAAACATCATCCAGCCCGAGGCCCAAACGCTTCGCAAGTTGGTCCAATATATGCGGTTTTGAGGACACCCCTGAGGTTCACAAAAAAATTGACCGGTTCGGCGAACAAGTTCCTGCGTGTTGACTACGGACAGCCGAGACGAGGAGAAAGAGGCCAAGAGACAGTAGACGATCTGGGTGTCGGCAGGGCTGCAAGGTCCCTCTGCGGCGGTCCGTGACGGTGGGAGCTGTTCCTCACGATGTACTTCGCTTGCTAGCAGGTGTGAGGGGGCAAGTCAGGGGTGCAAAAAGGCAAGCTTGACGCGGCGTCGGGGCTCGAAGCTTGACACCTTTCTCATCAATACAATTCACGCCTTTTGGACCATCCTCATCCACGATCTGATGCTATAAGGTTACTGTGCGCCACTACCGTGTCTGCGGCAGCGCCAGGTTTTTTTTTTTTTCTCTCTCACTCTCCCTGTCTCTGTCACGATGCCTCTGCGTGGCTTCAAGTGTTCAAAGCTACGTGCGGCGCGTTTTCACGTCGTTAAAGAGGCAAATACCGTCCCATAACCGAGTTTTATTTTGTCACGGGCGACGGCTGATGAGTGAATGGCGTTCCAAATCGACAGGTTTTACACCTTCGCAGGACTCGACTGAGGGAGGGGCAACGAAACCAAGGAGCAAGGAAAAAAAGGAAAAAAAAGGGGCAGACGGACAGTCTCCATCCATTGCGGCGGGGCTGGTATGTATGAAGTCAACGCTACATGTTCGTCGCGGGCCCATACCCACAAGAGCAGGTCTCGAGAACCCCTGCGGCCCCACCGTGGAATTCTCGGGAGGGCTCTCCATGACATCAACGCTCAGCGCCATGGAAGGCTGCCGAACAGATGCCCAGAAAAAAAAAAAGACCTCAAGTGGCGGAACGGTATTTTGCCTCTCTCTTTTCGGGGGATCATGTCAGGGGAAGAAGAGGGAATAAGTGCGAATGCGGTAGATTGGCATGGTCTCTTCTGGAGGCGTCATTTGTGGGAAGCTTACAGCGCTCCGATGGCGCTGCCAGGCGCTTCTGGCGGCTTCCGGTGGCTGCCAGACCCTTCCTGCAACCCCTGCAAAATTCTAGTGGGCTCCTTAGAACGGGGTGGAAGCACATCGAAACCTGCCACCATCTTTTATTTAGATCCCTCTGATGCTTCCTTCCACCGACAATTTTTTCTTCTCTCAAACCATACCCTCCTCTCCTCACCACCACCTCCTCCTCTCCTCTCCCTCCGCAAACACTTCATCTCTCTCATCAGTGCTCTCCATCACCACTTCATCTACGACTTTTTCTCCTTCCCTCATCAATCACACACACCAAAAAAGCCGCACACCATGGGTCCCGCCGTCGGTATCGATTTGGGTACCACGTACTCGTGCGTGGGTATCTTCCGCGAGGACCGCTGCGACATCATCGCCAATGACCAGGGCAACCGGACCACGCCCTCGTTCGTGGCCTTCACCGACACAGAGCGCCTGATCGGCGATGCCGCCAAGAACCAAGTCGCCATGAACCCCCACAACACCGTCTTCGACGCCAAGCGGTTGATTGGCCGGAAATTCAGCGACGCTGAGGTCCAGGCCGACATGAAGCACTTCCCCTTCAAGATCATCGACAAGGCCGGCAAGCCCGTCATTGAGGTTGAGTTCAAGGGCGAGAAGAAGCAGTTCACCCCCGAAGAGGTCTCGTCCATGGTCTTGACCAAGATGCGCGAGACCGCCGAGAGCTACCTGGGCGGCACCGTCACCAACGCCGTCATCACCGTTCCCGCCTACTTCAACGACAGCCAACGCCAGGCCACCAAGGACGCTGGTCTTATTGCTGGCCTCAACGTTCTCCGCATCATCAACGAGCCTACAGCCGCCGCCATTGCGTACGGCCTTGACAAGAAGGTTGAGGGCGAGCGGAACGTCCTGATCTTCGACCTCGGTGGTGGTACCTTCGATGTGTCCCTCCTGACCATTGAGGAGGGCATCTTCGAGGTCAAGTCCACCGCCGGTGATACCCATCTGGGTGGTGAGGACTTCGACAACCGTCTCGTCAACCACTTCGTCAATGAATTCAAGCGCAAGCACAAGAAGGATCTCTCGTCCAACAGCCGTGCCCTCCGCCGCCTGCGAACCGCTTGCGAGCGTGCCAAGCGCACTCTCTCCTCCTCCGCCCAGACCTCCATTGAGATTGACTCTCTGTTCGAGGGCATCGACTTCTACACCTCCATCACCCGAGCCCGCTTCGAGGAGCTCTGCCAGGATCTCTTCCGCTCCACCATCCAGCCCGTTGACCGTGTCCTTGCCGACGCCAAGATCGACAAGAGCCTGGTGCACGAGATCGTCCTCGTCGGCGGCTCCACCCGCATTCCCCGCATCCAGAAGCTCATTACCGACTACTTTAACGGCAAGGAGCCCAACAAGTCCATCAACCCCGATGAGGCCGTCGCCTACGGCGCTGCTGTTCAAGCTGCTATTCTGTCTGGCGACACCTCGTCCAAGTCCACCAACGAGATCCTGCTGCTCGACGTGGCCCCGCTCTCGCTCGGTATCGAGACCGCTGGTGGCATGATGACCAAGCTCATCCCTCGCAACACCACCATCCCCACCAAGAAGTCCGAAGTCTTCTCCACATTCTCGGACAACCAGCCCGGCGTCTTGATCCAAGTCTACGAGGGTGAGCGCCAGCGTACCAAGGACAACAACCTGCTCGGCAAGTTCGAACTCACCGGCATCCCCCCTGCCCCTCGCGGTGTCCCGCAGATCGAGGTCACGTTCGACGTGGATGCCAACGGTATCATGAACGTCTCCGCCGTCGAGAAGGGCACTGGCAAGTCCAATAAGATTGTCATCACCAACGACAAGGGCCGCCTGTCCAAGGAGGAGATCGAGCGCATGCTGTCTGACGCCGAGAAGTACAAGGAGGAAGATGAGGCCGAGGGCCGCCGTGTCGCTGCGAAGAACGGCCTCGAGTCGTACGCCTACTCTCTGCGCAATACTCTGTCTGACCCCAAGGTCGACGAGAAGATTGAGGCCGCAGACAAGGAGACGCTCAAGACGGAGATTGACAAGGTCGTTGCCTGGCTGGATGACAACCAGCAAGCCACCCGTGAGGAGTACGAGGAGCACCAGAAGGAGCTGGAGGGCATTGCCAACCCCATCATGATGAAGTTCTACGGAGCTGGCGGTGAGGGCGGCGCTGGCATGCCCGGCATGCCCGGCGGGGCCCCCGGCGGTTTCCCTGGCGCTGGCGGCCCTGCCGGCGGTGCTGCAGGCGACGACGGCCCCACCGTCGAGGAGGTTGACTAAGCTTGATACCCTCACATCCTATCTTCCAAATTGGTAATGCTTTTCATGACGCGAAGGTTCCCCGGGGTTTCAGGAATTACGAGATGATTAGATTTCGCGACTGCTTTGCATCGAGGCTACGGGACTGGGAACCAAAAAAACTAGGCGCACGTCAGCCTGGATTGTGTATTTTAATGAGCTTAACGGAGCAAGAAACAATGATAGACTTGCAAACTAATCGACCGTGTGTCGCAACTCGCCTGTGATTCAAGCATCTACGTACGGCATCGGTCGCTCATATATACCGGCCCAAGGCATCAGTCGCTCGCAAACCTTGGCGTGCAGTTTCGAATAGCTATCGTTTGTAGCGACGTGCAAACCATTTTCGCCACAAACCTGTAGTAAATGGTTTTTTTCTTTGAACTGCTCGAATTATGCTACGATGATGCCTTGCTATCGAATCCCAACCCGCGACGTATCTCGTCTCTCCTCTGTGCCTCCATCCTGCGCCACTCATCGTCATTGACGACCGGCTGGTCGACCCTCTCGGAGAAGGCAGTTCCAGGCTGTACCCGGCGCGGACGGCTCTCCCAGACGTCCTCACTGCTCGGCTTGCCGCCGCCGTACTTGGCATGTTCCTTGTTGCGGTAGTGCTCGCGGATCATGTTCTCCTTGAGCTCGCCGGTGTAGGACTTGGTGCGCATGCAGAACCAGAAGTCGTCCCAGACCTCGGAGCAGGAGCGCATGGTGCCGTAGCGGTAGACCGAGTTGAACTGGCCGCCGAGCGAGTTGCAGGACCAGGCGAGATCGAAGGCCTGCCGACACGACATGTCCGTCGGGAGCAGGGACTCGGCAAGGGCGTCGCGCGGGGGGGCGGGCGGCGGGGGCGCGGGGCCGGCCTTGAGCGACAGCCACGACGAGGCTTTCGAGGGCGCCGACGCCGGCGAGTCTGCGGAGGAGGTGGGGGGGCCGGTGGCTTCGTGGCTCGGAGGCGAGGGCGAGGCGGCGGTGTCGCTGCGGAGGAGGTCGAAGAACTTTTGGATCTCCGGGTCGACGGGCTCGTCGGGCGCCGCGGCCTGGGCGGCGTCGGGCTCGGGCTTGGGCGGCGCGGGCTGGCGCGCC
>NJEV01000598.1:0-15752 GCA_002591385.1 Cordyceps sp. RAO-2017
GCCACGCCACTCAGAACACAGCGAAAACCACTCAGTATGCAGATAAAAAAAAAAAGAAAAAAAAGTAATCGTCGGGTCAAGTGCCACGGCGGCCCGGCCAAGCGCTGTTGCCCGCCGGTCTCATTGAAAGGAGGAAAGCTTGTGCATCTCGTCCCGTGGGACGGTAGTGTACAGATGATGCGGTGCTGCGCCAACAACCTCCTCCCCTTTTCTTTCTCTCTCTCTCTCTCTCTCTCTCTCTCTCTCTCTCTCTCTCTCTCTCTCTCTCTCTCTCGCCCAGCCGAGCCACGAGTCCCTGGGAAAAAAAAAAAACCACCCCGGGCTCGCCGTAGGCGGACGAGCGCGTAAGCAGCGCGGGCTTTGCGCCGAACCCGACCGACGACCTTGTTTCAGCCTTCACTCCTCGGCTCCGTGGAGCCGGCCTCCTTCAGTCCTTGGCCCCGTAGACCGTCACGACCCCCTCCCCGTCCACGGCGACGAGCCTCTTCCCGGAGTCGCCCCAGCGGACGGCGACGGCCGGCACCGCGTTCCGGAACGGCTCCGTCCACTTCTTGCTCGACTTGGCGTACTGCTGCACCGTCAGCCCGGACCCGCCGGCCGTCGCCAGGAACTGGCCCGTGTAGTCCCAGGCCAGCGACTGCACCGAGCCGCCCGTCTCCAGCACCTTGGCCGTCGCCGCGTCGCCTTCCTTCCGCAGGTCGAAGATGGTGACGCTGGTCTGCCCCTTGGCCGTCGCCGCCAGCCAGAAGCCGTTCTCCGAGAAGGCGAGCGCCTCGACCGGCGCCCCCAGGCCGAAGACGGCCGCCTGCTCCAGCGTCTTGGTCATGAAGAGCTTGATGTCGCCCGACACGGTGCCGGCGGCGAACAGGTGCCCGTCGGGGTGGAAGGCGCATTTCGTCAGGGCTGCGCGGTCATGCGTCAGCAAAACCGTGGTCACCTCTCCGTTGCGGCCGACACTTACGGGTGTCGGTGAAGACGCGGCCGACGCGCTTCATCGAGCCTGTCTCGTAGAAGATGACGCTCTTGTCGACCCCAACCGAGGCCAGGATCTCGCCGCCCGGGTGCGAGCTCAGGGCGGTGGCTGCACCGGCGTGCTCCGTCGTCGACGCCACCTCGTCGCCGCCCTCGAACACCTTGACCGCTCCTTGGCTCGTGGCAAAGATGAGTTTCGACCCGGCCCAGAGCGTGTCGGTGACGGGCTGGCCGATGGGCATCTGCCGTTCCGTCGCGTCCGCCTGGAGCGAGTAGATGGCCGCCTCGCCCTCGGGGCCGCCCAAGGCGGCGTAGTCGCCCTCCAGATCGAAGCAGGTAGCTCGTG
Source organism: Cordyceps sp. RAO-2017 (assembly GCA_002591385.1). Lineage (NCBI taxonomy): Eukaryota > Fungi > Ascomycota > Sordariomycetes > Hypocreales > Cordycipitaceae > Cordyceps > Cordyceps sp. RAO-2017. Next base: position 1,319 of record NJEV01000598.1, read on the forward strand.
ACAGGGGCAGGGAATTCGACGCCCGGGTTTCGAACGCGGAGATTTCTTCGGCCGTGACCCAGCCGTCGGGGACCGGCCGCTTCTTGCGTCCCTTGGTGAGCCTGACGTTGGAGGGGGGAAATGTCAGCAAAGTAAAAAAAAAAACGCAAGAGATGTGTGGAATGCCTGCGATGAAGCGGCAAAGGGGCTCCACGGACCGCTGATGAGCTTCGTCGACCCGCTCGGCCAGCTCGTCAGGGAGCGTCTCGACGCTGTCGACCACCATCTCCTCCCCATTGGTGGCGGCGCCCGTGACCGTCACCTTGCTAAGCGACTCTCTCGCCTCGTCCCTCTCCTTGACGAGCCGGGCGATGACACGGACGGCGGCATCGTGCTGGTAGAGGGCCGTCGCCAGCTCTTCCCGCGTCCGGGCGAGCTGCTCCCGGAGGTTGTACGTCTCCAAAACGGTCGAGTCCCACTCGTTCTGGAAGGTGGCCAGGAGGGCCGGGATCGACGTCAGCGTCGGCGGCCGCGGGCGCACCACAACAGAGCTCTTGAGCGGCAGCAGGTCCTCGGCGGCCAGGGCCTGGCCCGTTCCGGGCTCAGTGCCATTCTCGTTGATGTACTGCTCGATGAGGCGCTTCTCGTAGACGACCCCTGGAGGGAGTGTCGCGTCAGTTCCGCTCGGCGGGGAACAGAGGGAGAGATGCAGCTCGGGCGCGCGTTCTCGTACCAGACTTCTTGGACACGACGGGTTCTTGGGGCGACTCGCCGCAAACTGCATTTTCCTGTCGTCAGTCACGGCGACGACGCAAACGCGCCGGGCAGACGGAGATTGCTCACTCCCGCAAAGCATGGCGACTGGTTCTGGCGGAGCCGGCGGCGCACTCGACGGCGTCTGGTCGTGGTGCCCGTGGAGGGAAGCGTGCAAGCAGGAAGCGAGCGTGAGGCGGCGGCGGTTTGCGGCCGGCGAAGGCGACGGCAACGAGGTGTGTCCGGGGTGAGATTTTTCCGCAACGCGACGCACGGACCAGCAGCCCTGCCGAGGGAGACAAGCTTAGTACTAAGGTAAGGTAAGCTCTACCTTTGATAAGACCTTGGAGGTTCGATCATGTCACGTGCCGATAAGAGCTGTCCGGGGGAGCGGCTCTCGTCCCGACGACCTGGCACTCCGCCGTTGTTCCGGCCGCCGATCCACAGCGGAGAAGGCCGGCGCGGCCATCTCCGCCTGCCGCACGCCACGGCGGATGAAAGAAGAGGACGCGCTCTCCCCGTTCGATTCGACCCGAGCCAACTTCATCATCATCATCTTCTTCTTTTTCTTCTTTCTCTCTTACTTTGTTCATTTCCCTGTCACGTCCGGGAGATAATAGTTCGCCATGGCCCAGCCGCAGACGCTCCCTCACATCGGCGACCTACGCTCCAGCTCGGCCGGCGCGCAGACAACGGCCCTCGACCTGCTCTTCGAGCCCAGCCCCGCCATCCACTCGCTGCTGCTGCCGGTGGTGCGTGTCGCCGAGTACGACTCGTACGCGGGCCTCATCGACGCCTGCCACGAGCGGCTGCGGCGGCTGCGGCCCGGCGACGCCGCCGCCGCCGACGAGCACCTTCTCCACTCCGTCGTGGGCTCGCACCCCCGCCTGGGCGCCGCCAAGGTCCCCTCGGCGCAGTCGGCGGCCGAGCAGGCGAGCCTGCAGCAGCCCGGCCCCGGCGACGGCGCGCCGCTGGCCGCGCTCAACGCCGAGTACGAGGCGCGCTTCCCGGGCCTGCGCTACGTCGTCTTCGTCGCGGGCCGCCCGCGGGCCGAGATCGTGCGCGACATGCGGGCGCGCATCGAGCGGGGGGACTATGCGCGCGAGGTGGATGCTGCGCTTCAGGTATGGCGCTGGATGGGGCTGTGCTGTCTCTCCCTCTCGCCCTCATTTCTCCCTTACGCACACTTTCTCTTTCTCTCCCCCTCTCTATCTTTCCCTTGCACACACACACACACACACACACACACACACACACATTCATATATACACATACATACACTCTCTCTTCTCCCCTTCACTTTTCGTTTTTCCGTTATGCAGAAGCCTTTTTTTTTTCCGTGCGAGAAGCAGCTGCTCGTCCCGTAAGGAAAACTAGCATTCGTCACTGACACCAAGCCAGGCCATGCGCGACATCGCCCAAGACCGAGCCAGCAAGCTCCCTCAGCAAGCCCCCCAGACATGACACGCGGCAAGGGGGACCAGAACAGAATAAAACATAAATGCACATTGGGCAAGACCCTGTGAGTAGCGGGCATCTCTTTTCGTATCTCGTTCATCGTCGGTATATGTAGGTAGATAGATACGGTCTGTAGCTTTGTAGTGACACGGTCTTGCCGTTCCCGCCCGCCCATGCACTGCCCCAACCCTTGGCAGATCCATATATACCATCCGTTTTGAGAAGAGGTAAAAAGAAAAAAAATCACTTCGTCTCTCAGAAGTAGAGGCGCGCTTCGGCTGGTGCTCGCCGGCCGCCTCCGCCCCCGGCCGAGAGCCACTCGTCCTCGTCCTCGGGCCGCACGCACGCCCTCTCACGAACGCACCGAGTGCCATCACGAACGGAGCCCCCGTGCAGGGCCGGTTCTGCCGTCGGCGTGGAGAGCGAGGGACGGCGACGCCGTGTGCGGCTCGTGTGATTGGCCGCCGGGTGCTCCGTGCTCAGCCTCACCGATCCCGGAATTCGGGGCCTCGGGCGCGGGGATAGGAAGCAGAGGGGCCAGTCTGGGTTGGCAGTCCTCAGCGTCTCTTGGGTGTGGGTTGAGACGCATAGCTCCAGGCGTGAGGCGTCTAGGTCCAGGTGTGTGGGTATGCGCGTTTTCCCGCTGTCGTTGCTGTCATTCCGACTTGTCATTCGTATGCTGCGTGTATCTTGTCCGTGGCTCATGCGGGCCCCGTCCTTCGTTTCGTCATCTGGCTATCAGGGGGAGCTCCTCGAGCTCGTCGACGTCGGCGCGTTGGTCCTGGCCGGCCAGGCAGCGCGGCTGGCCCTTGCCGAACAGGACGGCGAAGTCGCAGTAGACGTCGTCGGCCTCCTTGGCGGCACGGATCCCGTCGTCATCCGGCCGGGGCAGGGAGAAGCCGTCGTCGAAACCTCCGTGCAGCCGGCCCAGAGGCTGGAAGTCGAAGGTGATCGGTAAGGCGTCGGAGAGGGACGGGATCGTCTTCTCGACCGGTACCAACTTCGGCCACGGCGCCGGCAGGGTGATCCAGCTCGGAGGCGGACCGGACTTTTCCTTGGTGGTGGTCGTCGTCGTCGTCAACGGCGGCGGGGGCTTCTTGGAAACCGCGCGGCGACCCGGGCCCGGAGCGGCGGACGGCAGAAGGCTGGGCATCCTGGAAAACGGGTCGGCGACGGGCCTCTGCCTCAGGTGGTGGTGCCACGGGGGTCGGGCCGGGGCGTCGGGGCCGGCGTCGGTCCTGCCCGGGCGGATGGCGCCGAGGCCGTGGTAACCGTGATGGCCGTGATGGCCGTGGTGACCGATCCTCTCCCGCAGCCGGTTCATGACGGAGAGGCGCAGGAAGGAAGTGGCCGGGAGGTGGGGCAGCCGGCGCTGAGCGGCGAGGGCGGCCTCAGCCTTGATGGAGCGACCGGCGCCGGGCTTGCCGTCGGCCCTGCCGTGGATGTGCGAGGCGGGCAGCGAGAAGGGGCGGGACAGGCGGCTGGTGACGAGCTTGAGGCGCAGGCGGCGCTTCTTGGAGCTCATGGCGGCAGTGTTGGGCCCGTCGACGTCCTGGTCGCTGCGCCGCCGCTTGACCCCGGTGTGCGGGTTAAGAAGGGAGGCGATGGGGAGGAACTGCGAGGTGCGGGCCCGGCGGGCAGGCGGCGAGACCGGCGGCGACGGCCCGGGCAGTAGGGATGAGGGCCGGGGCGGCGGCGGCGGCAGGCTTGGGGCCCGGCCGGCGGCAGCATCCATCGGCCGCTGAGCGGGAGAGGAGCCGGTGCAGGTGGACTCGGGAGAGAAGCAGTGAATCCTGGCCAGTGTCGGGCCCGGCTCCGGTCGGGAGGCTCCGGCCAGATGAGAGCGGTGACGCCAGATGGAGGAGAGGTCGGGTGGCTGTTGCAGGCCACGCTCGACCTGTAGAGCCATCATGGGGCCTTGGGGTCGCGGCTCCGGATTGAGGCCTCGCTGGCAGCTTACCGGAGCGCAGCCGCCGGCGTACGCAGCTGCTGAGGGTGGCTTCGGTGTGTCCTTGCGTTTGGTGGGCAGAGACGGTGAGGCCGGCTGGTGATGGGTTGGGCGAGATGCTGCGTTCTGACCGATTCAAGTGTCTCGTGCGTCTTCGGTTTCCGTTTCCCTCGTTCCTCCTGTTCTCCGTCTTTCTTTCTTACTTCTTCTTGCTTCCTAGTCAGCTTTTTTTTTCGTCGTGATGGTTGGAGTCTCTTTGCTGGTGTGTCAGACAAGAGGATGTTTGCCGAGTAATGCAGCCGTCATGGCGAGGACGGGCGGGAGACGGGGCGGGCGACGGGTTATATGTGGCGGGAGGAGGCAGGGGGAGACGGTCAGATATCTGCGCTGCAAGTCGGGTTCCCTGCCGTGCGCTTAACCTGAGCCAGGCAGGAGAGACAAGACAAGCAAGCACAAAAGAGATAAAATAAAAAGAGCGCAGCCAGAGTCACGAAGCAAGGATGGAGGCAAGGCAAATCAGACACACAACAGGGATGCTGGAGGGGAGAAGGGGGGAGGGGTAGAAGGAGGGGGGCGGACGAGGGCTGTTTGGTGGAGGGGAAGGGGAGCGGATGGAGAAAAGGGGGGGGGTGTCGAGGGGTGCGGGCGTGAAGGAAGGGGAGAAAAAAGAGACAAAAGAGAGAGAAAGAGTCATGAGAGACACAAGCAGAAACCCAGCGAGAGACATGGGGAGACAGCGAGGGACCAGGGGGAGACAAGGGAGAGACACAGAGGAGAGACAGGCTTAGGCATGAGGTAAAACAGCGACGACTCGAGCTTGGGGTGCGCCATTGCGTCGCCGTTCCGAGCGAGTGGCACAAAGCCACATGGCGGGTTGCACCCTCTGGGTGGCCTGTTGGAAGAGAAGGGGGAGGGGGGGGGGCGTGAGATGGGAGACAGGTAGAGAGGCGAGAGACAGAGAGAGTGAGAGAGAGAGAGAGGCTGCAGGGAGGGAGAGCGAGGCCGGTCGGGTCGGATTGCCACTTTGATGACGGGCTCCCCAGGATAACGGATGCATGAGGCCTTTTAGCACAGCAGCCGTGGACGGGCAGGGTCGCAGACGCCGGCGGGATGCACGCAATATCCGTGCGGGAGCACTGAGTGCGCAGGTGCGTGTGCGTGCATGGCAGCGAGGCACGATATGGGTCGTCGGTATGCCGCAAAACGAGGTGTGGTGCACTTCGGCGCATGCATCGTCATGCGGACGACGAGGGGACGGGCCTGCGGGCGGCGCGGATTGGGCGGATTTATCAATCGACCCTGGCCGACAAGAGAACAATGCCCTGCGCCGAACCGAGCGGATGCCGGTCCTGGCCCTCGGACCTCAGACGCTCGGCGGACGAGAGAGTGACGGGCCGAGAGGAGGAGGCCAGAGGCTGGGCTGGGCGGACGGCCGCGTTCGTATCCAGGGAGTGGGCGTGCCAGCGGGCGTTTGTCTGGCCAGAAGGGGGGAGATCCATGCACGGGTTCGAGCCCCATCCTCAGCATCACGTCTGTGCAACGCCGTCTTTGGGGCGGTGATTCATCACGAACATCCATGCCCCGGGCGACGCAGGCCAGGGAGTGGTGGCAGAGTCGCACTACGCGGTACGTGTGCATAGATGCGTATGTACCTGCTCTGCCCACAGCATGTATGTACATGCATACGTGCATGCCTACCTGGGTGTGTAGGGCATACTTGGGTTCAGCCATGTCGATACATGTGAATGGGCACGTCGACTTGTATCCAGGCATGTATGTACGTCAATGCACCGCGCCTTGGCACTGCGGGCCGAGCCCCACGCGAGTCGAGCACGGGAAATGATCCCTGAAGGGCGCCAGGGGTTTGGACGATGGGGGGGAGAGAAGGCGGTAAAATGCGTGCGGGAGGCCAGGGGAGGGGGCAGCCAGGAGCAGGGAGGGTGTGGGGAAACGGGCGAAACAAGCAGTCGAGGCGGACACGTTGGGAGGAGGAGGAGAGAGGGAGGAGGAGGAGAGGGAGGAGGACGGAGGAGGCGTTGAGAGGAGTTGGGAGGAGGAGTTGGGAGGAGGAGGAGACGAGGACATCGGAAGAATAGACCGAAGGGGAACTTGAAGGTGCACGAACATGGAGGCGAAGGAGGAGACGCAGAAGAACAAGGCAGAGGGGACAAAGAGCAGTAAAAGACACAGGGGTCGAGGGAGGGGGCCGGATGCACACATATGAAAAAAGGAACAAAAAGAAAAGACAGACGAGAGAGAGACAGGGGTCGACGGGGAGGGAAAAGGAAAGGGGGAAAATGGACGAGGACGGGCCATGGCTGGTGTCATACATGGCCATCTGAGAGCAGACATGGAGGTAGGGACGGACCATCGTCGAGGCCGGCGAGGCGCCGCCAAGAAGCTGCCATTCCCATCGGGATGCATAGTCGAGGATGCCTGTTTATAATCGGACATATAGCAAGCCGTATATGCATATGTATGAACAATGTAGATATATGCCTATATATATATGTTTCTACAGATATACTGTACTAGTAAAACCAGGTACGTGCCGCATGTGCCTACCTCTACCTACCTTGCTAGTAGCAGTACGAGTGTATGTTATGTACATAGTATGTGCCTATGTGAATGTACGCGTATCTAGATATATACTGTCGGTATGATATATAGCCTACATACAGTACACACATGCAATATCATATACGTATGGAGTATGTCTATACTGGGCACTAGCATTAGTCGTGCCATCTCCTGCACAAGCCACGCACGAAGCAGGTAGTGTGCTCCTATGCATACCTGCCAGGTAGATACGTACATCCATGCATAGATACGTACGCAAATGTATATGATATAGTAGGCAGGCAGATTTCCACATCTCGGTACATGTATCCTACGCAACCCCCTGCGACCGATACGCTGAGACGGCAAAGGAATTTGTGACGGCAGCCAGCCGCAGAAAGCAGAAGGTCAGATGGAGGTCTCGGAAAGACGAGGCGGGAGACGTGCTTTCTTCTTTGCGGTTCGGCAGATGCAGTACATCCATATATGCGTATGTCTGTCCGCATGTATGTACGCAGCTGCCGCCCTTGTCTCTAACTCTTGTCTCTACCCTTTTTTTTTTCATTTTTCGACTTTCAGTTTCGGCTTTTATGTTTTCTTTTTTGTTTGACCTGTTCTTCCTGTCTCACACACACACACACTCTCTCTCTCTCTCTCTCTCGCACACCCCCCTCCTCGCCCGTCGCCCTCCGAGGCTGGAAGAGGCAAAAAGGTAAAAAAAGGTAGGTGCCGAAGTTTGAGCATCCGCGGATCACACGACTGACGGGGGAGACAGAAACCCCAACCCCGGCCCCTCTGCTTGGCGCGCCCCCCATGCCATTTTACCCGCCCGCCGTGGCTCCCTGCCTGTGGCGAGCGCCAAGAGGTGCCCATGCTGGCTGGCTGATGATGATGATGATGATGATGATGATGATGTGGTGGAGGATGGATGGATGGGTGGGTTGGGTGGGTGGGTGGATGGATGGGTATTTCATGGGTGGTGGTGGATGGATGGATGGAGAGATATCATGGATGGATGGAGGATGGTGGAGGTCCCCCCCCCTCGTCGACTTTTTGGTGGATTGGCTTGCTGCTGCAGCGGTGGATGCAGCGGTACGTGTATGCAAACTGACCACGACGCACACCTGTCCGTATCCGTCGCCGGCCACGGACGCAGGCCTGCATGTGCGCGCTGGGCCCGTAGGCGGCCGGCCGGAGGACGAGAGACGGAGAGGGCCAAGACAGCAGCAAACAAGGCCGGGCTGCACAGCGTCACATCCGACCTGTCGGCCCGTCCAACTCGTCGGCCTGCCGTCCGTGGCCCATCTCGCGGCGGCCAACCAGCGGGCCCGGGATCGTCCTGAGGCACAGCACAGACGGTGGCGGATAACGTCGGCGCCCCCTCCCTTCCGGCCGAGCTCGTGCTCCCTGTCGCAGCAGGTGTGGAGGCAGGGAGAGCGGGCGAGGAAGAGAGAGCGAGACACCCACAGAGACAGAAGACAGCCGCACCTCTTCCATCCACCCAGACCATCCACCCAGACTCCAGTCGGCTGCTGGTCCAGAGCAGGCCGGCCGGGATCAAGGGTCTGGCGGATTGCCGAGCATGGGGGCCGGACATTTCCTCTCTGGCGCCCAAGCCCAGGCCCTCGGCCACGGCTCGACGGCCGGGCCGGCCGCGACAGGGCTTTTTTTTTTTTTTTTTTTTTTCATGTCCTTCTCGATCACACCGTCTCGGTCCGTCCTCTATCAATCTCGACCCTGCCCCCTCCCATCCGCGCGAGCGTGTCATGCGATTGAGATGCAGACTCGTATGGAGCTATGCATGCGCGCGCACGCACGTGTGTTCCAAGGCAAGCTCCTCCTTCCCCGCCCTTGATGGCCTACAGGACGCGTACAGGAAGAGCTGTCCATCGGCGCTATTGCGCCCTGCGAGGCGCGGCCTGGACGGGTCCAAAGTCGAGATTTGACGAGAGGCGACGGGCATCACCTGTTGTCATTGGCTGGGCCTGCACTGGACCGTGGCCTCCATCCCGGATTGTCGTCCCGGATTGTCGATTTGCTGAGTCCAGACGAGCTCTCCATCGCTGTCGGGCGCCGACTCGATATGGACACAGGCGTAGCGCTTGCACGTTGCTCCGAGCCGGGGCGCACGAGCCAGGATAAGCCGGGGCGTCGTCGGTCGGTGGCGGTCCGCGCGGCCGGTGGCGGTCCGCGCGGCCGGTGGGGGCGCACGGCAGAAGCCCCACGTCAGACCGGGCGGGTCTCCGGCATGCCGGGCGGCGGAGCTGAGGGGGGCCGCCGAGCGTCGCAAACAGTGGGGCCCGTCGCCTCCGCACGTCGACCGCATACACGGGGCCGTGGGGCGTGGACGCGCCCAAAAGAACTGGCGCCGCCCCTGCTTCCGTGCCCGGCCTAGGCACAGCTTGACATGCACGCTTGCCGCCGTCCGCGAACCTGATTTGCCCGCCGGCGACGGCACCAGGCTGGGGGCAGGGCCGGGGGCAGGGAAGGGTAGGGTGAGTCGGACCCAAGCAGGAAGCTCCCAAGCTGGAAATACCGGCGCGACCGATGAGGCCAAGGGACGGCCGAGAAGCGTCGATTGGCGACTCCGCCATCGTCCGAATCGGGTCATCCGGGGGCCCGCCGTCGGTGCGACGACAAGAGCCGGCGGCGCGTGGCGGCGATGTGGCCAGGAGGGCAGGGCAAGGGCAGAGCGGTCGAGCGCACGGCGGCGGAGGGGGAGGAGGGGGGGGTGTCGACGGGAAGAGGCACAGCATCGGTCAGGCTTAGCTCGCTCGCCCGACAGGCGGGTGAGCGGGCGGCCGGGGCAAGATGACGAGTTGGGCGAGCAGAAGCAGAGAGAGGGCGGTGCGGGACAGACAGGCAGCCGCTGGCGTCGTCGTCGCCGTCTCCGGCTCGACGCTCGGGGCGCCAGGCGACGAGGGCTGGAGAGTCATGCTCGTGCACGGTAGGACAGGACGACGCCAAGCCGGCGGCGCTCGTGCAGAACCGGGCGCCAACTCCGCCGCCGACCAAGGGACGAACGGCTACGGGCAGGCGGAGGATCAGGTCCCGAACGGTAAGCTGGACGAGCTGGCCCTTGCTCAGCGTACCGAGTCGTGCACGTCGAGCCGGGCCGTCCAGCCATCCGTACAGGAAACCTGGGTGGCGATTCTCCGTCCTGGCGCCGGGACGAGTGACGGATACGACGTGGCAGGAGGGACAGCCAGTCGGAACCGGAGGTCGGAACCGCCAGTCGGAACAGGCCTGCCTCTAGTCTCCCTGGCCACTGTTGCTGCTGCAGATCCCAGCCGCGGGTCTGTCGCGACGTCCGGCCCGCCCAGCTCAGGCCCGCCCAGGTACGAAGGGGCCGGGGCATATCATCTGTACCCCGGAGCGACTGGAGGACAGGCCTGTGGCTGCCTGAACCGGTCTGACGGCGCTCCTCGGGCCTGTTTCCTCTTCCTGCCCAGGCACGTCATCGCCACCGCTACTGCGGCACATGGAATCGTCGTCGTCGTCGTCGTCGCCGACTCGTCAGTCCCTCCTCGTCAGCCCTCTTCCCGTCGTTGGGGGGACGGAAGGGAAGACAAAAAAAAAGGGGGGGATGGGAGGGGTGGCCAGTCTAAAAAAAGAAAGGGTTGCGAATCAGGGAAAGGGAGAGAGACAAGAATGGCATTATCACCCAATTCCCGGTCTCCATTCATGTCCATGGCGGTGGAGGTGTTACACGAGGAACAGAAATCAAGGGCGAGTTGATGCCCAACTTGTGTGATTGTCGCCGCAGGGCACAGGCACAGTCCCCCCTTTTCCTGGGCTGTCGGTTGCGGAGAAGTGCAAAGGAGCGAGTGAGTCGTTGACCAGGGCCGCGCCCCAGATTACGAGGCCTTCGTATTTTTATTTTTTATTTTTTTCAGCTGGGGAGCGGAGATGAGGCTTGGAAGGCCAACGGGGCGCCGAGGGCGATAGGCAGACACCGACGTCCAACGTCGTATTTCCCACGGCCGCCCGCGAAAGGGGTGTCGAGTACGGGCAGGACATGTAGCAGGTCCCTAGCCTGGCTGGACGTACGGGCGCTCCCATCATCGCCACATGTCCGTTGTGATTGACTCGCGGTACGCTTCCTCTGTCCGGCCCCGGCGCTGGTCAACGGAAAAAGGGGATGGGACGGGCCTGGAGCCCACGTTTTTCTCGTTCTCGAACACGCATGCAGGCGCAATGCATGTGCGTGCCGGACGGGATACGGGGCCCGCAGGCTCAGAAAACACGGTGAACACGCATGTACATCCAGAGAGACGTGCCTACCGATACATGTACACACGTCGTCTGTACGCGTCTATGTACACGATGATACGAATTCTGCATCCGCCGCGGCCGACGGGGGCGGCGACAGCGGCGGCGGCGGAGGAGGACGAGGCCGGAGCTCGAGCTCGAAAAAGGGGCCGCCAACCGGTACTATCCAAGACCCTATACCTATACTCAAGTACCTACTCAGGTTACTCGCCTACCATCTGAGTCCGAGCCGGAGATATGTATGTACATAGACGGACGGGCGTGAGGCGAGGAAAAAAAAAAAAAAAAAGACCCCTGCCGGAGCTCCCCCCCCTGTCGACAGGCGGCCATTGTCCTGTCCCAGCAGCGGTGCCGTCCCAAGAGGGAATGAGGTTGTCACCCATCGCGGCCTAGCCGACATGGACCCCAGCGAGATGCCGGCCGTAGGGCTAGGGGGGGTGCTCGCAGGGCCGTAAGCAGCTGTGTCGCCGCAGATGGTCTCAACCTCGGACGAGGCTCGCACGTGTGCCCTATCAATCAATCAGCGGTGGGCCTTTGTCGGCCACGCCGACGACGCCCGCAAGCCTCGTCGACGCCCTGCTGGTGCCGCCACGCCGGGGCGCGAAGGGACCGGTTCCGGTAGCGTACCGGCCCTGTGTAAGTCGCCGGCGGTCTGCAGGCGAGGAGGAGAGGGGGCTGTGCTTGGGGAGACCACGCTGCCGTTCATGTACGGAGGCTGTAGGTATGGGAGCAAAGTGTTTTCCCTCCCTTTCTGCTCTGCTCGCCTCCCCGGGCCGTCCCGTCGTCCGTCATGGCTCAGTCCCAGGCAAGGGAGGGGGGGGGGGTGTGGCGGTAGGAGGACGAACAATGGTTCTCGCCCTTGGGCCCCTTACACATCCATGCATTCGACCTTGGGCCACCCTCTTTGCTTCGGCCAGGTGACCTGTCACATGTCTGTGCGAGATGGGCGGGCTCGATGAGGAAAAGACGAAGAAGCAGGAGAGCGATGGATGGAAGGAGAGAGAGAGAGAAGAAGATGAAGAAGATGAAGAAGATGAAGAAGGAGAAGGAGAAGAAGAAGAAGAAAAAGAAGAAGAAGAAAAGGCCGGGCTTTTCGCTTGGCCGCTCGCCCTTGGCCCATCCGTGTCTCGACGGGTGTCTCGCCGTCTTGTTCGACTGCCCAGGGCATCCAGGGATGCCAGGCTGGCGGCCAATTGGACCTGGCCATCGGCCGCAGAGCCAGATCTGCCGAGGCGAGATGCGGAGGAAGGGCATCCATGTCGAGTACCTCTCTACATAGATGCCTCTGCGTACGTATGTATGTATGTACGTGCCCCGTACGGAGTCGGAAGGGCAAGGGAACGGCGGGAGGGCGACGAACGGGACTCGGCCGCTGTATCGCCGCGTCGGGGCTCTCGGCTAGAGGCATCGCATACCGCATGTATGTACGTCGATGCGCGTGCAATCATCCGCCCGTCCAGACGCAGACGATGTGCTCGAGGCATGGCCCCCCCCCCTGCTGGACGGAGAGAGCGCCGGGCCTTGACTCTGGGCTCGAGCCGTCGAGGCGGGAGGCTGCCGTCGACGGGCATTCCAGCCGTCCAGGCCACCCCGACCGCCAGAGCAGGGCCCCAGTCGGGCGTGAAGGCGGAGGCGGAGCGGAGGAGGCTTCGGGATGTCTCTGTCTCTGCCTCCCTATCACTTGGTAGTCCGCAAGGGCCGTTCCAGGTGCTCGGACGGAACAAGGGGGCACGTACCCGGTACCGCCACCGGAGACGGGGTTGTGCACCCCGACGGCTTGGACGGGGCGTGTAGGGAAGTACCTCGTACTTGTACCGCCGGGGACGGAGGCAGGGCAGCAACCGTTTCGGCTTCATCAGAGGACCATGGCGTCCTGGAGAGCCTCTCTCTGTGTAGGTACCTACCTACATACTATATACATATATACATCCATCAGATGAGTGCCTTTGAGGTGCAGATACAAGCACAGTACTGCTGGCACACACCACATCCCTCCCTACCTACCTACCTACCTAGGCTATATCCATCCATGCCTCAAGACGCCCTCTGTTCACATGTCGAGCGAGGACGGCCTCGAAACGGACGAGTACCTCCCGCCAGAATACGTATGTACGTATGTACATGGCGGCCCCGAACACATCCAAGGTCGCACAAGGCACTAGCATCGACCAAAGTCCAGCACGCCTTGGCTTCTGCTCCGGTAGGCTCCCCTCCTCGCCCTCCACAGGCCGCCGGTACCTGCGTACGTCCCTGCTGCCGACGACGCTTCCCCAGCACGCCTGATCCATGCTCCTCCTCCGCCCGAGTGGCTTGGCCCAGCCATGTGCCCAGGTAGGGGGAACCTTGCCGCCCTGCTCCCGGTACCTGGCCTGCTGGCGCCCGGTCCCAGCCCAGCGCCCCGGGAGACGGCCGCCGCGGTAGGTACTTTGGTAGGCGACGTGGCGGGCCAAGCACACGCCGGACCGCGGCGCGGTACTTGGGCCCTGCCTGGCGCGCCGTCGCCGCACCCGTCGGGGTGGCAGGTACCCTTCCTGCCGGGCCCGCGTACCGGCTACAAAGTCCATCGCATGTTGCGGGTCCCCAGCCAACAAAAGACTCAGGCACACCGATTCTTCACATTTGTCTCTTCCTCTGAGCTCGTGATCCTGCATCTTTTTTTTTTTTTTATTTCCTCCTCCTTCTTCTCGTCTGCTTTGATCTCTTCTTCCTCGACTTGCCGCCGTCTCTCGTCTCCTGAGACCTGTCTGTCCCTCGCCCTCTTCGCCCTCGTCTTTTTTTTTTTTTAACTTCTCTCTTCTCTCTTGCCTCACGGAGATACGGTGTGAGCAGCAGAAACTCGTCGTCCGCTTCCGCCCGTCCTCTCGTCGTCCCTCGCCGGCCTCGTCGCCGGCCTCGCCCTGGTCCGGCCTTGGTCTCTGGCCGCAGATCCCTGCCGGTCCCTTGTTGCGGCTCTGCTCCGGTGCCACGACCGGCCCGTCACATCTCATCGTCGCCCGCCACAAGCATGCCACGTATTGGCAACTTGGACAGGACGCCCAACCAGGCCTAGGTAGCGCCCCCTGTGCCCGTTTCCGTCGGCGCACGCGCATTGGAACCTTCTCCACTGAAGTGCCCCAACTGAATCGGTCCCAAGCCAACCGATTCACCACCACTTTCGCCATTGTCGTCCCTTCTCGGGCCGCCTGCCTCGCAACTGTTCCGGCTTCAGGCCGTCGCACCTCCCCTGCCTGTGTATCACATTGACCCTCTGCCTCGATCGCAGAGTCGGCTTGCACTCTCGGCCTCGACTACACTCGTCTTTTTTTTTACCTTCTGCCTCGAGCCGAGGAACGAACAAGGCCCTTCCCGCTCATATCCCCTCAACCGCCTGCTCGCTTCCACGCCCTGCCACCACCAAGCCGGCCCAGCAGGGCGCCCCCCCCCGAAGACGACGACGCCGACATCGACGACGACGACGACGTCGAC